>JAMQGT020012750.1:187500-191769 GCA_024447675.2 Pterophyllum scalare | reverse complement strand
ATGTAACATCTACTTCGTTCAGTTACGTATTGCTACTGCTCCTGCAGACTCCTGGAAACCTAACACCTGCCAGGTGCATTCGTCAGGTCCATCTTTACCTGAAACTGATATCTAGAGTTAAAAGAAAGCGAGCCTGAGCTGAAGTACAGTAGGGCTGTGGATGGTCTGCTTCTGGTCTGTTTTGTCTTTTTAAATGAAGTCTCCCAGTGTTGTGAGTGGGGTGGAGGGGAACTGCCTCTTTCTCTTTCTCTCTCCCGTCCCTTCCAGGAAACATCTGGAACAGATCTGCCATTTGGCTAGGCCTTGTTCTGCCACGTCTCACAGTCACTCTCTCTCACACACACACACACACACACACACACAAACACACAGTCCTAACTTCAAGGCTTTTACCTCTCTCACCCTCTACTGTTACTCTCTATTCTCTGGCTTCAGTTTTATTTTTATCATCTCCTTTTGCATCTTCTACTTTCTCCTTTAGTTATGAGCTTACTAGCTTTTCATTGTCTGTTGAAGGCGGAAAGAAGAGACAAACAGATGAATGAATACTGATGCTCCATATGTCTAAACAAGAGGTCAAGTTGTTAGGTTCCAGTTTAGTTGCAGCCTATCTCAAAGTATAAATAAGTCTTTACATTTACTTGAAATGCTTTGTGATTTTTCTTTTATTTGCATGGTACGTGTGAATTTTTGCTAACAACGATTAGCATCTTTATCGCTCTTTTGTAAAACGATTGCCACATGATTGCATAATTACAGGGTTTAGGTCTATGTTTCACCCCAATTTCATTTAAAAACCTGGTCGAGAAGGTGAACCAAAAAAGGTATAAAACTGCACTTTCCATTATTAGCATCATGTTACAGTTATAAATCAGTACACTTAAAAATTGTGTTCACTGATTTGTATTTGATACATAAAGTACTGTATGTTTGGACTATAATCAGTTCTAAAGTGACTTCCTGACAAATAATTTTAACACTAGAGGCTAACAAAAAACAGCATATTAATCAAATTGGTACAATCAGTCATTTCAAAAAATGGCATGAATCCCCTGGAAGCTCTAGAGTTCTAGAACCCATAATTAGCAGGTGTTGGAAGCAGTCTTAACCAGGTGCATGAGCCTTAGTCAGTTTCAAATGGCTAAATAAGAACCAGTAATGAGAAATGCTAAAATTATAATCAATATAAACCACTTTCTGTGATTGGTATTATTATGGTGAGAACTAGTCGTCCAAACTGTGTAGTAGATACATCTATGACATCAATTTAAAAATCCTAGGTGACGTCTTTCTCAGGTCAAGGTCGCCGAGATTCGAACTTTTCCGAGATTTTTGTAGACAAAGTTAAAAATTGGTATATTCACTCTGTGAATATATGGGCAGTCAGACTAGTGGCCTCAGCCTAAAAAAGGGGGTGCCAACAGCCTAAAAAGTCTGATGGGTAAAAATCCTTTCACACTCAGTTTACTATGAAAAAAGCACAGAAACAGAAAAGAAAAAAAGAAAACAAAAAACATTGACTTGTCACTTCCATTGATGTGTAAGAAGAAGAAACGTCCTGACCTTTTCCATAAAATTAAATACCATTTTCTTTTCTTCTTTTTTTTTAAAGATATTTTTTGGCCTTTTCACGACTTCACTGACAGTTTTTCACAGTGGAGAGAGACAGGAAATCAGGAGAAACAGGTAAGACACGGTAAATTGCGACAGACCAGGACTTGAATCTGTGCCTAGCACACTGCCACACAGCATACATGGTCATCTGCTCACACTCTGAGCCACCCTGGCACCCTTCAATACCATTGTGTCTGTTGTATGAAATGATGTTTTGGTTTGGTTGCGTTGTTTTTTGTGTTCCAAAATGTCACATTTCCAAACGGTTGTTGCTTTTCCTGTTTTGCTTGAAATGTAGCTGTCTCCTCGCTCATGTTTTTGAAAATCGTTTTCTGAAATGTTGCGTTTCTGAAACTTCGTGTCTTGCAGTTTTGTTTTCCAAAATGTTGCTGTGACCTCGGTGTTGATATTGCATTTATGATTTACATGTGTTGTGTTTGTTGAAGTTTTGGGGAACGTTTGCGTTTTGGTTTTTAAAATATTGTTATGTCTTTGGTTTTGCTGTTGTGCTCATTTTTGTTGTGTTGTATCTCGCTTTACAGTTTTATTTTTGGAAATATACTGAATGTTTCTTAAATATTATGTTCTTCTTGTTGCATTTTTGGATTTTGCACTTTCATGTTTTCTGAAATGCTATTTTGCTTGTTTTTGTTGTTGTTGTTATATTCATTCTTCTTTTTTTTTTTTGAAATGTAACATTTCTTAAAACATTTTATTTTTTTGTTTTCCAAAATGTTGTAACCTTAGTTATGGCACATATTTATTTTTGGCTCACATTTAATTTGTGTGGTTTAGGATATAAATTTGTGTTGCATACTAAGTTCCTCGTGTGTGGTGTACGTCTGAGTGACGACGGAGTAAAGTTGAGTTCGCACTGTCCTGCCGAGTTGGTGTTGATTATTAGAAGATTATATATATGTATAGTTTAGGATTAATTGTAACCCGCCATACACCCACCGCCCGAGAAGGGAGAGACCGGAGAACGCTACCTCGACCGGAAAACAGGGTTACAATGTCATAATGTTCATTTCTTCTGTTTTGTTCCTTGTTTGGTTTTTTTTCCGAAGCATTTTTTCAAACACATTTAAGTTTGTTGTTTTGGGGTTTTTTTAGATTGCTTTCTGAAATTGTGTTGTGATTTATGAAATAGCTATGGCACACTGTGTTCCCAAAATGTCATCTTTTCATTCTTTCTGAGCTGTCTTCGTGTTCTTGGTTTTGCTGGGTTTTTCACATAATGGCCACAATGTATTTGGTATCCTTGTGTCCACAAAAAGTCCATCCTTCACTGCTCAGCCTCATCATTGGTCCTCTCTTCCTCGGATTCTGCTAATTACTTTTTTCAGTCACCTACCTCTACCTGGTTTGATGATACAAAACTCAAATTATCAAAATATCAAACTACCTCATCTTTTTTTTGTCTTTTTAACTCCCTTTCCAGTTTTAGTAGTTCCTCTTCATAAAAAACTTTGATAAGATAAAAACTGCTGAGCATGCACCCCCCCCCCTTCGTTTTTTTGGGGGGTGGGGGGTGTAAATCTTGTAAATCTCCTTCTCAGAAATGTTATCCACTGCCTGGGAAATAAATCAGCTTTCTCTGCATACAGTTCAAATATTCTAAATCCAAGAACAACAAATTTAAATCACATTTCCGCACCTCTAACTTTTCCTCCTCGTCAGCCTTCACTGTATGTCAAATAGCATCATGGGACACTTATAAATACTACAGGTTTGTCACAGCCTCAGTGTTCAGCTGTAGGTGACTTTTAATGCAGTGGCTTAACAGGGACGGTGCCAACAATATCAGCATGCACATTTCATTTAATCTAAAATATCACCATACTTGTAAAACCTTCAGATAATAAAGTGAATGGTCATGATAACACTGGAAGAAGTTGGTTAGAGGCCAACAACAGAGGCAGAGGACGGTTGGAGGGAGTTTACATTGAAGAACAAGAAAAAAAGAGGGTAAACAGTAGAGTCATTAAACAGGAGATGACCTGATTGGATTGGAGATCCTAAAACTTCATCAGGCACCTAACAACCCACTTAATTTGAGATAGTGAAGTTTCAATCTTCCTTATGATTCTCATTAAATTACCAGCACAATGTATGTCAGCATTTCATTTTCAAAGCTCATGTTCCAATATTTGAAAAATTTACACCCAAAACCTGCCCAACAACTCACATCTTTCCCACTTTTATTTTTTAATCTCAATGTTCTTGCCAGCAGCTGCTGATAAATCAGCTCCCTCCAGAGAAAGACAATAAGAAGAGCCCATTTAACCAATATACAAATTCACTGTCACGAGGCCCATGATATGTTGCTAATAATACCTAAATGCACAAAAACTATAAATGCAAAACTTTTTAAAGTAATGTTAAGTCCAAACTGATGCATGAGTTGGGTTGCAAACTAAACAGTTTATGTAATAATTTTACAATTAATCTTTTTTCTGTTGTAAATAATTTTATCTCAGTGGTGTTTTCAACATGTTTCAAACTGTCTGGTCTTTATTCTTGACCTGTCACACTTAATAAAGTATGAGTACAATGTTATTATTACTGATAACAAAGCAGTTTAAAACCAAGAAAACAAGACCCACCCTTGATCATGACAAGTGAAACTTTCAAAGAGAGAAGGCAAAATTATCA
>JAMQGT020012750.1:50000-182500 GCA_024447675.2 Pterophyllum scalare | reverse complement strand
GAATCACACACTGTTATTTTAGCCAGTAGCAATCTTAAAGCCAGAGCTTTTGAAGACCAGTCCAATAAAAAGAGATTTTATCCAGATGGAGTCTACTGCTGAGGAGACAGTCACATTCTCCTCATCACAATTAGCACAGAGGGAAGCACTCAAGACCACAATGCCCTATTAAACAGATATAATTACATTAACATGGGAACTTCCCAGAATCCCCCTGCCTCCAAAAACACATGAAAAATGCATCGACTTTTACCACGAGCAATATATGAACAGACAAACCATAACTGTAGGGAGAAAGGAGCATAGGCTACTGTATTGTTGAATGCGGTGTCTATGATTCATCCAAGGGAACAAATCTTAGAAAGAAAAAACATGGAAAGAAATGCTTTTTACAGGCTGCATACAATCCTGCACATCAGACTGCCTTAAAGCCTTAAAGCTGGAGCAAAATTAAAATACTGTAAACAAACAAGGATCTCTAAAACTAACAGCTATAATATTTTGTTACATTAATAGACCAAAAGAAATAAGTCTAATGTTCAACTTCTCAATCAAA
This sequence comes from Pterophyllum scalare, assembly GCA_024447675.2. NCBI lineage: Eukaryota > Metazoa > Chordata > Actinopteri > Cichliformes > Cichlidae > Pterophyllum > Pterophyllum scalare. The sequence goes on along the minus strand of JAMQGT020012750.1, from coordinate 181,944 downwards.
AAATAAACAGCTTTGTTAACTCCAGTTAAGGACTAATTCATCTGTATCAGCAATGCATCGACTGTAAAAGTCTGAGCTGCTAACAGTGTTTAAAATAACAATTTGGCCAACAGCTGATCATATATTGTTTTTCAGCATTTCTTCTTTTGTTATTTATATTAACCCTGTTCCAGGGAAACAAATAAATCTTCATATTTTACAGCCTTTAAGCTCGGTGTCATGCAATAAAAAAGTTAGCCAGCACAAATGATGTGACCAGGTAATAAAATGAGATGAATATAGGTGGGTACTCACTGGTTGAGTATCTGTCTCAGTTTGTTATTATTATTTTAAAATAAAATAATATGGTAAAAATATTCAATATCCTGTAAATGCTAGGTTATTTATGTTATTATTAATTAGAAATCATAATTTACTAAGGGTGTCATGGTTGTGGGCCGGGGGCCCTGATTCAGGTTTTATGGTTTCTTATTGTTTAGATCCTCAGTTCCACTTCCTGTTTTATTTTGTTAGTATCTTGTTTCTTGTGTGTTGTATTTAGCTTTGCTTCCCCCTGCCTCGTCTGCTTGTTTGTGTTCAGCTGTTTCCCCACCTGTTGTCACTCCCCATTTCCCCTCGTGTATTTATTGTCTGTCCTGGTCTTTGTCCTTTGTCGGGTCCTGAGTCTTTCACGTTTAAGTTAACGTATGTGCTGAGTGTTCCTGAAGTTTCGAGTTTAGTTTTGTGTAGCTGGCCCCTGTCCAGCATCTGTTATTTCCAGAGATTTAAATAAAAGTGTTATGCACATATCCGCTCTTGCCTGCGTCCTGCTTTGAGGTCCTCCCTGCCCTGCCTGCAGCACTCAGCCGTGACAAAGGGTAGTTATGCTATTGGGGAATGTGAATGCCACAACCTGGCAGATGTTATTTTTTAACCCCCCACATAATTAATAAATGTGGGTGAGGGAGTGGATGTTATTGGTTTACTAGCTGCTTCAAAGAACCACTTTCAGCATCTCACCACAATGCCTACTGTACACGTCCCACAGTAGGTGAGGCATTGCAGGTATGTCCAACTGGAAGTCCCTGGGGAGGTTGTGTCTCTTGTCTGACTTGGAATCACCCAAATGTCCCACCAGAAGAGCTGGAGGAGATGGCTTTACTGCTTAGACTACTGACCTCGTGATCCAGAACCTGTTAACTCAGAGGAATGAAGGAAGGAAGGATGGACGGATGGATCAGTTTAACAGCCTAAGCTGATTTTTCAAATGTAAAACTCCTCTTGGTCTGTCTGGTTAACAATGATGAATAGGCATTAGAGAACAGAGCGTCTCAATTCAGCACCACCCAGCTGTGTAGATAACCAACCTTCAGTTAGTCTCATTATACTGCACTTGTCAGTGAAGACTGTCAGGCACCCAGCAGCAGTACTGATTAGTTTTAATGAAAAGCACAGAAAATGTTGAATGTCCCAAAAACCAGTCAGGGTTAACAGGCTCCTTATTTTGAGAAACTGAATTGATAGCCATGGTTTAATCCATATTTTCGGTGATGCAAAATTATGATCACAATGGCGCAAAGAGCAAAGACTGCTGACCATTGTATGTGTTTCTGAGGTATTTTGGGCTAAGAGACATTAGCACATTTTCAGCCACTGCAGGTCCACCAATGATGTATGGTACCCGAAAACACATGTCAGCAATGAGCTTCCTCTGACATCCCTCTCAGTAGGATTCAGGCCACCCATGGTTGTGAGTAAGTCAGATCTTACTGATAAAAGGTGGTCCTGGATAGTCCCAAACAGCTAAACACCAGGGGGCCACAATGGTAACCAGCAACTTGAATGAGAACTGCATGCATTACATATTTAAACAGATTCAAAGTCAGCACAGATCACTTTTGAGTTATTGCTAAACTTTCCCTCAGTTTCTGTCTGGGAGAAGGAAAATTCAAGGAATGCTGGGATAACAAATCCATTAGTCATCAGGAGAACAGGGAACATCTATCCAATACCACTGCACACTGGAACCCACTGAGTCAGTAATACTCTCCATATGCCTCATACTAGTTTAGTCCAAACCGTTATGTCCCAGCTGACAGTTTAATTAGAACGGTCTGTTGTCCAGTACCAACAGAATTCTATCTTCAAGACAATATGACTGCTGACACAAGGCAGTACAGAGGAAATAAAAACTGTTTTATCAGAAAGAACAAAAGAGCTTAACTTGCCAAAATGTCTCCATAGAGGCAGTAAAAATGCAAAGATATGCACCAGTTGTTAACTTGTGCATATCTTTGTCAGTAACAGTTACAATAGTTGCAACTTCACCATATCCATATAACTCTTAGATGCTTCTCAGGCTGTTGAGCCACTAAATTTAGCTTTAGGAGTAGTAATCATATATCTGCTCAGACTGCATCTCACTCTTAAGGTCCATAATGGGGGTTGATGTGGAAATTCATTATAGGGCTGGACCAATCCAATATTTGGATTCAGACTTAACCCTTTAACACAGGGCCATCGCCGCCCGTACACCTGTTACCCGCGTTTAACATAGAGCGTATCACCGGTGAGACATCTGATCAAACATAATTTCCATTACAGTAATTGCGCGACTGTTTGTCCTATCAGAAAAATTCAAATGGTTTCTGAAAGCTGAGAAATTGCACTTCATGCCCAACATAGGGTTATTACGGTAATTGTTGCTGGAAGTCCATGAACAGCGGGATATTTTAAATACGTTGTGTCGTGGAAGACACGTTCAGTGTTAAAAGGTTAAAAAACAAAAGCAGGTGTTAAATTTCATGTTCTGTGTTCACTATGGCACGCATCAGCCACAGTGCACCAGCTGCTAGCAGGACAGCTAACACAGCATGGAGGAAGCCAATAGCAGAGCAAAGTAACAGCAGTGTGGAGGTATTTCACACCTGCTACACTTACAGCTTTGAGCTACTCAGCCTCAATGACTTGACTTACAGTGTGTGGCACTTGTTGGGAAGCTTTGATTGCACTGTAACATGTGTTGGGGAACAGAAAAGGAAGAACAAAAACTATAATAGACATCTTAAGACCTGGTTAAGATAAAGCTCATTATTGGGCTTGACAACACAAGTTATTCTGTCTATAAAATGACAAAACAACTCCACCTGTCTCTTATCAGCTCCTCTCCACATGCAACATGCACATGCGTAAGGAGGCACTCTCAGCTAGAGCAGGGAAAGGAGAAACGAGTGTGACCACAGACGACAGCAAAAACGCAGTGAAGGCTCACACTGAGGTGAAAGGAAACTAGTGTAAAATGGTTTAATTAAATAAACATTTTTATTTTACAAAGTTGTTTGGTACAAAGTCTGATGTTCCGTTACATATAAAAGAATGTGTAACAGCCTTCAAACTGGCACCTGCTTCTATGATTTTTTAATTGATTAGTTGTAAGTTTACACAAATGCTTTTTTGTTGTTGTTTTGTTTTTGTTGGAAGATGTAATTACACAGTAATCACCATATATTTATGAGTTCAGTATTCTTTAATTTTCCATTAAATAACCTCTACTATTCCTCCACAATGAAAGAAGCCAATTGAGGTGTTTCGGATATCTGGCTAGGACACGTTCTGTATGCCTACATGAGGTGTGTTGTGCATTTCCGAATGGAAGGTGAACTCAGGGCAGACTCGGGACACCCTGGCATGGGAACGCTTCAGTGTGTCGCTAACTCAACTCTAAGTCTTAAATTTATTTTTTACAGAAATTCCATATTCTCTTGGAATTTGGATTTTAGTATGTTAACAGGTGTATAAACCAACCGCCTCTTTCTGTTTTAAAAATAAACCTGCACAGACAATCGTTTTACTTGAAACCCTTCTTCCTTGGTACTCTAAGGCGTTTTGTTTGGGAGGAAGCCGACAGTAAATCTTGTGCTGAGACAAGAGCTTCAGGGCTTAGACGCACATTAAGGGCTCTTTACAGTAAACAGTCAGAAGCACAAAAGACAGCATATCCTGATATGTCTATGTCATGACATGAACCAAAGATCCTGCGTAATTCACCACAGCTGAATTTGATGGCTCCTGATCGAGGCTGAGGTGAAAAAGCCAAGAACAAACCAGATCAGATGGGTGGAGCACAAAACGGTAAATAAAGTCTAATTTCCAGAAGGCAAATGAATATGTTGGATTTAGAATATAATAGAACTAAACAGCAAAGAGTATGCATTAAGTTCAGCATGTGGATTTTCTTTCAAACTCAAACAAGGACAAGATTCTGGCATGGGATCACTGCCATATCAAACTCACTCAGAGGTAATTGAAGCCACACAGGCCTGGGGTTCCTGCACCTACACAAGTTTCAACCTTTTAGCAATTTATCAGACACTATACACAGAAAAACATGTGCAGCATGATAAAGCTGTATGTGCACAGCAAAATGTGAATCCTGGCCTTCTTCCCTGTGCATCCCCCAGCATCTGCTCCCCATCTGACCCTGACAGCAGGAAACATGCACAGACAATGTGCGGACTGCAGTTTTGAACAGTATCGCCACAATACTCATTAACACAGAAATACCATGCAGATCATAAAGGCAATCTGCCGAAGTAATAAGCTGCAAAAGATAAAACAACTTGCTAACTTATTTTATTTGAAATCTGATATGTAGAAAACCCAGTCAAATGTGCGAACAAACAGTACAGCCTTCCTTTAAATGCCTGTATACCAGGAAAATATAAATATTGGAGAAATTAAAAGCGAACCTGTTGTTTGTAAAACCAAAGTGGTGGTCTCCTTCTGGATGCTGCAGTTGTTCTGTTTTAACCATCAGGTCATCCTTCGGGACTAAATTCCAAAGCTAATTTCCACCATATGAACCAAGGCTGGGCAGAAGGAAAATAATTCACTTCTACGGGGAATATGAAGACAAAATACTTCTTCTGCACATGGATTAAATTCTCAAAGATTACAGGAAAAATGGAATAAAACCACCGTAACACACACCTAATTTCATTTCACTTAGTAAAACAGTCAAAGAAAAGAAAGCTGCTGGAACAGATGCAACTTACTTTTATGGGAATGACTGTCCGAAAACTATAAATAATGCATGAGTCATTCAAGAACTGAGATGGTAAGTTTAAATAGGTCTTAAATTAAGTCCATGCAAATAGTCAAAGCTTCCTTTCAGAAGTCATAGACTGCACACAGTACTGTGCAGAAGTTAGGTGTTTAGATTTCTGTCCATAAATTAGTAACACCAGTGTTTAAATTGTCCCAGAATCATTTTCAAGGTGTGAGCCAACCTGTGACTGTTACAATGCACTGTTAGCTGAATCCCTATTGAAATTTGTCCTGGATGATTAGGAGTCAAAGTAAGTAAGGCTGATTTGTATCAGGTGAAATCCTGAAAAAGGATCCTGTCAAAATCCAAGAAAGTTACTAAAAATGACGAACATGCGCTTGTGGCTTGTCTAACCAAATGTGCCTCTTTTGGGTTTAAACCCTGAGAAACTGTTATCAACTGAAAACTCCCATTTAGTCTTTGGGATGTAGCCAGTACTCAGGAGCTGATCAGTTTAGCAGCAGATAATTACTCTAAGCACAAATTTAAGGGTCCCTGATCAAATTGCAGAGGACACAGAGCAAAAGGTTAAAATCAAACTCCCAAAAAGCTGTTTGAAAATAGCAGCTGTGCTGGAAGAGGTCCAAAACTGCACAAGAACATGTCCTTGAAGGCGAGGTCATCCTAAATCAAGTCCTGGAACTTTACGATCAGACATCATATACTATTATGAGATGACATCCTCTGCTAATCATCATTAGGGCATGTTACATAACTGTTTTCAACCAGTACAGAGAAGTAGTTGGTCAGTCTCCGGAGGCATACGCACCATCCATCCTCGTCCTATATAGCCTAAATATAGCTTTCGAGCACAAACAGCTAATTCACTATAAACAAACAAGCATCTCGTCTGCAAAGTAGAGTTTCTAAAACAATAACAACAACTAGCCAAACTTCCAGGCTGGTAAGACAGAAGTACTGATGATCTGGTATTCGTAGTTGTACATCCACAGAAGTTGCCTGGGATGCTCTTGGTGTAACATAAGGAATGCTGCAGGGATCTCACCAGAAAAGATTCACAGCCTGGTAATCAATCGCTGGCTAGAACCCTGTGCTATGATGCTAAAAGCTCGTTGAGATTCATGTGCATCTCAGATACTGTTCTGACTTAATCATTAATAATATTACTAGATGACTGAACCATCAGTAAATGAGCAAAATCACAACTATATAGTATATATAAAGGTAAGATGCTCTGCAGAGGTGCAGAGCTGGCTGGGAATTTTCTACAAGTTAGTTTGATTTATCTTTGTTTAGTTTCACAAGAAGTCCAATTAGAAAATTCAATAAGTGTGTTTGTGTTAATCATTAACTTGGGTACATACAGCGCGCATTACGTAACAAGTCTCAGAGCTAACATAAAAAGCCTCACTGTCAGTTCTCCAGCTGCTGGCGGCAGCCCAGAGCTAACAGGTGGCTATGTCACTACCAAAGCACACAGATCTCAGTGGTGGGTTAATACATCATGTCAGTAGTCAGCCAGACCCATGCAGACCAAGGCTGTTTAATGCCTAGCCAGGTGGTCCACCGTGCCGAAAGATACTCAGTGAATACTCATTGAGTGCAGTGAAATGGGTGTCTGTGTGTGGAGTACATTTACTCATGCGTGTTGTTTTGTCTGGGTTGGCTTCAGCCTGCCATTACTTATCGCTCACTTACACCTGTCACCCTAAAATTCAGCTCACCATCGCATCACCGCAGCTGGTAGAAGAGAAAAGCCAGGAAAAAAAAAAAACATTTTAAAACTTAATCACTGTGTGCGGTTTGAGTATTACAGCACTCTGAAACAACAATATAGAATTATTTCTACTGAGCACAGCATTTTTGACTAAGTAGCTGCTCAAAGAGAGTCGATTTCACAACAGTCCCAGCTGGAAAAATCTTAATATCTTTAACGGTGTCATTGTGCTTTAAACAAAGACTTTCACTATTTAATTACTGTGGACCTATACAGTTGTTTTATACACGCAGAAAAAATAGAAAAAATTAATATTTGAATGAATACTCATGCTGCTCCAACTACCATTTAACAAAGATACAGCCTACAATAGAGCCATTCATTTCAGTGTAGAAAACCATCATATAGTACTAATACTACTAATTAAAGGTTGCATGGCATGTAAAAGGGCATCACCATATCTGTGCTTGTATATAGAAGAGTTTGCTTTCAGCTGCCAAAATATTTAACATCCTTTGGTGAGATAACCATGCCAGCAGATGCCAACAGTAGACACTGACTTTCGTGCAAACTCGCAAAATTTGAACTGGTTTCTTTTACCATGCGCCTTACTACAGGAATTTGCAGCAACACTGTTTGGAGTTGGAAGCACTCATTCTCTTGAGTTTGTGTGGCCATGTGTGAGATGGTTGTTGTGCCTTAAAGTTATTGCTGTGCACTGTAGAATGGCTATATTCATCATACCAAATGTGAAACAAGAGTTTTTGCACACCACAGTTAAATGCAAAGTATGTGAAAAGAATTTGCAATGGTCCGTGCGAACAGAGGTGAACAAACATTTGCACAAATTGTAAAGATGGCAACCTCAGCGAAAATTTGCTCAACACTGATTCACTCTCAGCTGAGACTCTCCCGTAGACTGCGGACTCTCCTGACATCACAACAATCAGAAACACAGGGAGGGTTTATTGTTGCCTATTGTGCAGTAGCCAAAGCTGATAAAGAGAGAAACAAAAAATGAGAGAGCTTTGGGAAAAGTGAGCAAAACTGTAAAACTTCTAGCTGCGAGGTGTAAAAATATTTTGATGTTACTTAATTCCAGCTATCAGTTGTACTTTGGAAGGGAATACAGCAACCTTCCATTAAACTGGGGGTAAATAATGAGCAGTTGAGAAACAGCACAAAGAACACTCCAGCAACTGAACTTCACAAGTAAAGCTAGGCAAAACAAGTAGGTGACATGACACATTCTTACTGTTTAACACCATTTTGCTAAATGACAACTGTTCGCAGTAACCGGACACTGTATATAAAGCATCGATACAGCCACTGTTACATCACCAGTTGGCTAGTGAAGTCCTGCTTTAAAGCCTTGAGCTGTTTTTTGCGATCTTGGTATTTTAAAAGCATACATAAAGCAAAATTGGTGGATCTGACTATGAAACCAAGGGACACGGCACCCTCATTGGCTAACCACTTGTCAATCACAAGTGGTTAGCCAATGAGCATACTCTGGTATATCCTCCTTTCTGATCGTAGAACAACCATAGTTTACAAAATGATCATCGTGTTGTATTTAGTATTAGAGTTCAAGATAGCAAACCTGTATATTATAAACACACGCTCTATGTGAACAATGCAAACCATTTAACAATTAGCTGTGCCAGAGTTTTATGAGGAAGGAAATGTTTTCAATATGTTAATTAAACCTCAAAAGATACCCTCCGCATGTTCTGGTGGGAAAAAGCTGAATGTAAACATCTTTTGTTTACATGACAACTCCACAGGGCGTCTTTAGCATGCACACAACATCATGACTGGGTGGCCGTTGGTAAATCTGGTTTGAGCCACGTAGACCAAGTCCAGTCCAGTCTCAGTCAGTTGCGGCTGAAAGTCAAGCGAACAAAATCATAATAAAATTGTTCTGTCTTGCCCAGCTCTCACTGGTGAATTTGCAAACTTTTTGCTGTCATTTTCTCATCTGCCAGGTCATCCAAATTTACCACTTGCTTTTATGAGAGCATAAATGGTAAATGCAACATGGAAAACTGTATTTTGTACATGCAGGTCTTTTCATAGGGTTTATAAAGGTTTACCCACGTTGACAAACAGATTGAGCGTGACATGAACAGTCCCAACATGGTGGGAATAATGTGTGCTTATTGTGTTATTGTGGGTGGCTTTCCCCATTGACTTGCTTTATTGTGGAGTGAAATACCAGTGAAACACCCTGACAGCCCAAACTGTGCTATAGAAAATTAGTGACAGTAAAAACATTCTCCAGTTGCTGGTCCTTTTCCCAGAGTCATAAAAGTTTAAAGGTGTTCATAATTGCTAACACACCTGTAATAGTCTGGGCTCATGTTCCTTGGATGTTTATATCTGGGCCCCCATCTTTTTCCTGTGCTCTCGAAGGCTAAGATGGTCACATGTTTCCTATTTAACCATTTTCTTCTTAAAATTCAGTCTCTGCTCTTTGGCTTTGCTTGTTTATAAAAACAATACTGTCTTTTGTTTTTTTTTATTTCAACATTTATAAGGGAAAACACACACACAATAAATTATTAAGAATTGCTCGGGATAAGCCCAACATTTCTCTGATTTCTCTAACAAGAACAGCTGGACCTCAACAGCTGTTAAAGAGACTGAGAGTCTCTTCAGTTTTATTGCTAAGAATCTCTTGGCCTTTCTGCTTTGGAAAGTTCTCCCATAGGCTTTTCCCCTTTTTTTGGTCATTTCCCAGCAATTCTGCTTTTAACTGATTTTTGACATTTTTCGTGTTTACCATATTAGCTGTTATTTATTGATGTCTTATTGCCAATAGAGCACTTTATTACATTTTTGAAACACAAGGCTGTGGGATATTAAAATAAAGAGACATTAATTAAAGAGATGAACAGCTGAGATATGACCAGAATGTTGAGAGTACAGATCCTTGTTTTGGTTAGCATTTCAGTGTTCCTCCTTTACTGTCATCAACCTGAAAACAAGGACACATTCACTTCTTGTCTTAAGTTTTATTGCTTGGCAAACTAGCGTTTTAATAGATAATTAATTTATATGAACTTTGCATACTTGAACTCCTTCACTTGAAACAGGAACTCATTCAAAGTCCAAAACTCTGCCAATTTACTGTTTTACAGCAAAGTACGTTGGCCTTGAACATGGCTCCCACCATCATCCCAGTTCTGTTTGCCAAGAAACTGCTCTGAATATCACGATGTCGTTCTTCAACAGGGCTAAAGCCGAGTGAATTCTGTGCGACACTAGCCTGTTCCAGACAGAAGATGAACATGTGAAGGAAATGTGATGATATCTGTAACCACTATTGCATTTAATTATTAGTAATTAATTTTAAATTCCAGCTCTCTCCCACCCCCCTCAGCTCTCCTCCCTTTCCCCTCACCCACAACAGATCTCAGCAGATGGCTGCCCCTCCTGGTTGAGCCTGCTTCTGCTGGAGGTTTCTTCCTGTTCAAAGTCAGTTTTTCCTTCCCACTGTCGCCAAGTGCTTGCTCATAGGAGGTCACCTGATATTGGAAACCTGGATTTCTCTCTAATATTGCAGGGTCTTTACCCTACAAAATAAACTGCATTGAGGTGACACTTCTGATTTGAACACTGAACTGAAGTGTCTTTGGTTGTGGCTCCATAACAGTGGGAGAGGTTCAAAGTGGTTTTAATGGTTTTGTGACAGCTGCTATGACTTTAGTCTCCCAACTCTCGGATAGCACTGGAGCATGAAATCACACATTGTTGAACTCAACACCACGCAAAAAACAAAAACAACAACAACAACAACAAAAAAAACAGAAAGAAAAAAGAAATAAATGGAAGTAAAACATGCATGCAATTCCAGGAAAGTAGAAAATCTAGATGAGTTGTGGCAGCAGAAACTTGTTTGTATGTGTCCTCCAACAATGAGACAAAAAGCATGGGTATCAGGTATTATCATATAGTCTAAATACATCAAATACATATGCACATGGATGGACTGCAATAAACTTACACGACTGCTGAAATCACAACGTGTCTTAAGACATAATATCAGTGCGCCAAGAAGACCGTACCAGCGTCAGCAGTACTGCAGTAAAGGTGGGGTGGCTGTAGCTCAGGAGGTGGAGCAGGTCACCCACTGATCGGAAGGTTGGCGGTTCGATTCCTGGCTTCCCCAGGCTGCATGCATGCATACTTAACCCCAAGTTGCTCTCTGACGCAACCGTTGTGAATGTGTGCGATGTTAGATAATTTTAAAAAAAGCGTAATGTATAAGTGCTTTGAGTGCTCAGAGGAGTAGAAAAGCGCTATATAAGAACTAGACCATTTATCATTTAAAGCTGCAAATTTCCCAAACAATCAAGGTAAACCATCATTTATAAGCATTCTAGTGTTTACAGTAACATGATGCATTGTCAGGTTTCTGTTGGACAACTGTCTGTACGGCAAATTGCCTTGCTAGATTAAAGTTGTACTTTACCAGTGATACAAATCATTCCTTGCTCTAATCTGTTTAATCTATTGCTCAGTCGGTTCATTAGTTGTTGAACTTTAGTATGAAACACCATTTTGGCACCATAGAGATAGTCTAACTTTTTATGCAAATAATATCTGGTGTCCTGGCACGTCATGAAATACTGATGATACAAATGCTACACAGGTGCACAAGAACGTAAGACCAAAATGCAGCTAAAAACTATACAGATAATGTCAACACACATTTTAGACCTCAGAAAGCAGGACTGAAAGTAAAATGTTCAAAGAGAAGCGTCTGAACTTTTGAACAACATTTTCATTCAAGACACCCCAGCATCAGGAAGGAAGCAATAAGGAAACCAAATGCTTGTGCTGGAGGGACTGTCCTGAGCCCAGGCTCACACAGTCACGAGTCCTCGGTTGATCTGATAAAGCACCTTTGGTCAGCAACATTTAGATGGTGGTTCTGACATAACCATTTTAAAACAGACACCGTGTCAAAACTAAACTTTATCAAACAACATCAAACGCTAGGATGCTACCACCTGAAATGACTCTACAGGAAGTCAACCCAGTGAGAAACGTGCAACATTATAGCACGATTTCAGTGAAGGCACAGCTGCAATTTCACAAATAGGGTGACAAATGAAGGTAAAAAGTCATCATAAAGTCTATTTGTAACATATTAGATTATGCCACCTGGAGGGAGGGATAATGATCCATATCTTTCACTATAGGTGTCACAATTCTGAAACAGAGCCCAAAACTTCAATGGATAATAGATAATCATTACACTCCCAATTTATGCAACATTAAAACTGGGTAAGTTTTACATTTACTACTATTTTTATTGTCTCTCACATGAAATATGTGCCACGACTCTCACTTGCAATATCTCTGCTTAAATCAAGTGCCATTCCTCAAAAAGAATCCTACAACACTCAAAGCTGAGTCGTGTGAACCACAAAGAAAGCGTGAAGTGAAAAAGTTCTGCCTGTACAGTTGTGCATGCATTTCTAGCTTCATATCAGCAGGGAAAATATTGCCTTATCAGCAGAAGCTTCACTACTGGATAAACTGAAGGAGATGACATGACTAAGTAAAAGCAATTTTAACCTGAAACATTAGTTACTCAGAGCTATCCAGAGAAGCAGACTTGACTATTGGTTAATTCTAGCCTATAAGAAGTGTCTGCCTGATGGCTGCTAAATGAATTGCCTGACCAACGGCTGAGAATAACAGGGCAAGAGAAGAGAAAAACACTGATCCAGCCTAATGAACGATGGGTTGGTTATTATAAGTCATTACTGAGTGGCTGGGCAGAGACCACAGACATTCCTCCTGACAAAACACACTCACACTTTGGTTGTCAACTTTCAGTTTTTCTGCCTTCTCTGCATTTTTTTTCTCCTGTATACACTTAGGGATATTTACGAGAAAAATGGACACTTTATTCTTTCTCATCATTTTCCATATGTGCCTCATTTTGGTGTGTGTGCCTCTCACTGTACATCCTGTCTGTGTCTCTCTCTGTCTCTCAGCAGACAGATGGTGGGTGGTCAGGAAAGGGTTAAGTGCTGTGCTCTATAAACTCTGCTTTAAGAGTCTGCTGGAAGCTACTGGTTCAGCCTTTAAATAGAGTCATTTGACACATCCAGCCAGGGGCTTGTGGCAAAGAGCAGCTGCTGACCCAAACTCAGGCTTTAAGGCGAGCTGGTGTGTCTGCAGCACACTGCTTTGGACAGTATGAAGACGCTCTTTTTCACCTGTGTGCTGGTGCCGTGGCTGGTGGCAGCCTCGGCCAGGACTTTCAACCACAACTCACAGCTGATACCGGGATCTCTACCTGGCAGTCAACTGAGTGGATACTTCAGTGACTATTTGAAATCAAGGAGGGCTGGGGTGAGAACTTTATTATTTGTATTATATTTCTTTGGGATTTTTTTTTTTTTTTGCATTTTCTAATTGATAAAAGTTTTGTTATATTTTTCAGCAAGATATTACTTACATTTGTCACAGTGTTAAATAATGACTGAATTTGATTATTTTGACATATCAAAGATACATTTATAAATTCCAATAAACTGCATTGATACATAGAGTTAAATCAAAAGCACAAAGATAATATTATTGCTCCAATAAATAAGAGGCACAGTGTCAACATTTTAGTTAGATCAGACAATTTTTAAGATGAAATCTTTGTTGCAAACAGGTTGGAAAACACGAGTACAATTTCGGCTTGCTTTACTAAGAGGGAGTAAAAAGGTTTCCTTAATAGCTGGCAATGTTCAAAAATCAATAATTCTACCACATTATACAAGAAATTAATAATCCACTTCATGGTTTAAGTGCTAATCCACATTCTGCTTCTTGGTAATGGCAGCATCTGTTAGCACTTCATTTCACTGTCCTCCTCTTCTAACAGATAATTCATTCAGCTCACAGCTGAGCAGCCTTACCAAAAACATAACCCTGAATCAACCACACTAACCCTCTTCTAACCACACTAACCCCTTCAAGAAATATTTGGATAGAACAAAACCAAAATCTGGTCTGATTTCGCCTTCAAAAAACACTTGACGGAAGAGAAAAAACCCACAAACAATCCACAGCGAGAGAGGGAGAGAAATGTGGAGTGTGACAAAATACGGCTATGGAACCATAACTTCAGTTTGAATAAATTTCATTTGGAACCAGCTGCTTTTCATTTTTTGGAGACAGACCTCATACCCTCTGGTGCTGCTGTATTAAACCATTTAGCACAGGGTTATTGGGGCAACCTTTTAATCTAGAATGTGCAAAGCTCTGTTTCCTTCCTTTGACTGGCTTGAGAACAAATCAGTCAAGTCAGTTTAGGGACTCAGCAGGAGGATTGGAGTCTGTATTTTGCTCAAGGCTACTCAAGGAAACTGAGCCCAAACTGTGGTGATGGAGGGTAAACTAACCAAACATTAGACCACTGACGATGCTGCTTTGATTGGGAGTAATATACCAGTATTGCAGTTCCCTTCTCTTTTGTTGAATGTTTGCAAAAATGCTTTTTTGCTTTTAATGATACACATATGCAGGCTTCCGTGGTGGATGGCTTATTTGTGCTTTAAATTACCCAACACAGTTTAAATATTTGAAATTTCTTTTGAGCTGTCTTCAGGGCCTGACAAATGCTCCGATGGAAGGCTTCAAATGTAGCCCCTTTCACTGAAGGTCTAGAGTAGTGGGTTTCAGCCAGATGAAGGCACCTGCAGGGAAAAGGGGGGTATACAATTTGTATCTATACTGGTAAATGGACACCTATAAAATACAGATATAGTCCAAAAAAAAAAAAAGAAAGAAAGAGCTACTTTAAGCTGCTCCCTTATTCACAAGTGGTCGCTACAGCGGGTAGCTCTGCTTGTTTTTGTGCTGATACAAAATCTCAAGACACAACTTGACTTTAAGGATTCTAAGGTCATAGGCTAAAGACCAACATATGGTTTCTTCATCTGCATAGCCAGATGGGTCCACAATGTGTCCATATGACTTCAGTTCAAGTTTCATGCTTTATAGGCACTGTATAGTTCTCCATCTTTTGGTCCTATTCTCATTATAAGCATTCATAAAATGTTTCTGACATTGTCATCTCATTCAGTTAAACATATGAAGGAGGGCTTCTTCATGTCTGAAAAGCCCCCATCATTTTTCTAATACGCACATGGAGAACATGTTATGTTCCAATGCATTGACACATCGGTGGTTTGCATGCACCATGGACTGTCTTTAAGAATGCACAAAGCCCATCAACCTGCTTGTCATTGGTTTCCATGTTGCAGCACTACAATATTACCCAGGTTTCAATACACAAATCCTGGTTCGTCACTATCTCTATCAATGTGAGTACAAAGACTTCAGAATACATGTTTTGACCACGTATGAACAGTATCTCACATCAGAGCCAACAACTTAGGGCAAAAATGGAAATCAAAATTCATTCCCATAAATGGACTGGTATTACTACAACTTTTTTCCAGTCTTACTGATAATTCAAAGCTCTTTTAGACTACAAGCTACATTTACCCATATATTCACACAATGCTTTATCCTACGCAGGTCATGTATCTTGCATCAATAGCCAATTTACCCAATTTAACCTAACGTGCATGTCTTTGGACTTTGGAGAAGCCAGAGTACCTGGAGTAAACCCACACAGGCACAAGGAGAAGATCCAAGATCCCATTGGCTTCAGCTAACCGGGAGATTTGAGCACTGAACTGCCTTGCTGTAAGGCGATAATGCTAACCACTGTAGTAAAAAATGAAACAATTTCCTCAAGTTGTCAGCCAGTCTCCAGTTGGAATTTGCCTACTTCATCAGAAATTGCAGCATCTTCATTCATTTTAGAAAAGGAATGCTGTGCTGGCACATCAACGGAGAATTTGCTGCGACTCGGGCCAAAGCAAAGCTGCAAAAAACATGAATCTGGCTAAACCTTTGCACAACAGAGACAAACGTTATCCAACAGCGCACTGGGCTGGCCAATCACATAAATCCCTGCACACATTACTGCTAACATGAAACCCACCTGGAGATTGTGGACCATGATAACTGGCCAGATTTGAAAAATATTGGCTCGCTGCTCTACAGTGCTGTAGTGTTACTAAAAACCTTAAACTCAGATATGTGATTGAAATTGGCCATCCTGGATAGTAGTTCTTACCTTCACATTTAGCAATATGAACCCATCAAAACAACCAAGCAACTGTGGTGTTTACGATCTTATTATGTCAAAACCTAAGTCCACAATCCCCTTGTCTAACTACGATGGCTGACAAACAGCTGGGGCTCATGAATCTCTTAATGCCAACTGCTGCAAGTTGAGCCAAGCACAACGCAGTGCAGATATTTTTACAGTTTTGTATTTGATACACTGCAATATGTAACTATTTTTCCAAACTGACCTAACTCTAGCAGTGTTAATGTTTTGCTCTAGCCAATGAGCTGGCCGTTATATGAACAGGCCATGTTTTCTCCTGCAGAGGGCACTGCCTCCTGCTGATGGACCTGATGACAGCCTAATTACAACGGGAGGAGACGCCGGTAAGATAAAGACCTACTCCATCTGCACCTGGTGTCACACACAAGAAAATATTACTTAAATTTGACCTCTCTTAGACCTTCATACCACTGTTAATAAAGCTGACTAATGACAAACTATAGATACCTTGGACCAAGATAGTAGGTATTTTGGCTGTTTGAACCCATGAGCACATGCTGTCAAGGAACAACAACATAAGCTTGAGTGGTACCGCTGTAACACTGAGCCAGACAACAAGAACTTGGTGTAGTTCATGGTGTCTTTAACACCAACCCCTTGAGTATCTCAAAGACTGTGATTGTATCCATTAAGCTGGGTATACACTGTGGGATTTTGGGATGTACAACATGAAAGATGAAAGAATTGCAACAATCTTTGGCTGCGGCTCCAAAACAACAGTCCTACTTTGCACAGTCAGAGAGTTTCAAAGATGGCTATTTCAACTGTCTTGTTATTAAAAAAAAATTTAAACAGCAGACATGCTGTGAGATGGTTATCTGAAATTTCTGATGCTTAAACAAACAACTATACACACAACAACAACAAAAACCAAAACAAAACAAACTAAACAAAAATAATGAAAGTACAACGGGCAAACAAATGGGGATTCCAAAAAAAATATATATATATATATAGTTCAGTTTTGGCATGAGAATTTTTTTTTAATATGATGCGCAGTCTTCTAGTTAGTGGTTGATCACCAGGCACCGCGCCGGGCTGACGATTTCACCGCTTCACTTACGGAGCTCTGCTGTCACTGCGTTTAGCAAACAGGAGCGCACCCGTGGACTCTGCCCCGCTAGATCGCTGCTTTTATTGCTGCTTGCGCCTGTATTATTTCACTGCAATTTGCAATCTACCACAGAGCACGGATAGTTCACACTGTGCACGTTTGTTCTACCTACGGTCGCGCGCGCGCTTGATTTCGCGGGCTACAGAAATCGAAATGACAACCTGCATGAACGCGAGGAGAAGTAAGAGGAAAAACGAAGATCAAATGAAAATTTCAGGCATGATTTAACACGAGTGGGTCATCGCTGACAAGTTTTTCCACGCCTCCATTGTGCTGTGCTGTGAGTGTGCTTGTTTAATCCCTGATTAGCGACTAAAAATAGACCTGCAGTAGAAACATAATTTGGAGGATGCTTACAGCCCCCAGTTTTTCAACAAAAACACAACAGCAGCTGTTTAACGTGCAGTCTGTCTGCACACGCACAGCAAGCGCAAAGAGGCAGAGCCGTTACTGAGACGGTGATCTCAGGTGGAGCAAAAGGAGACGTCCAAAGCAGCAGCACTTGTTCCTGTAACCACCTGAAAACTTTTACTGGGAAACAGCTGGAGGTCCTTCATCAACCACCTGATCAGCAACATGAAGAAAAGAGGACTTTGTAGCTGCTCCATCCACCGCTGTTTGTTTCACACAGAGAAACATCTGCAGTACTGAAGTTAAAATATGCAGATGAACTGCTAATACGAAAAAATTTTCTTATCCGATGACTTGATCGATTGATAGAGTAATCGATAGAATACTCGATTACTAAAATAATCGATAGTTGCAGCCCTACTTGTATTCAGAAAGCCATAGTCGAACATTAGTTTTCAGCACCAGTGGCGCTATGAAAGGCCTTCAAGAAAAAAACTACAGTTCCCAGCAAGATGATGTCCTGTTGTTGCATTAAAATCGTGATGCTTACAACATGTTGGCTGATATAGGAAATGCTTTTAGCAGCTGATCCTTAAAACATCTGGATTATGTTTTTGTTGTGTATGCTTTTTACATGATTTCTGCAAACCCATTAGTGAAAGTAAACGGCACTCTTGTACACATTAAATGCATGATATGTAAGTGTAACTCTTCTGGATTATATGCAAAAATTAAGACACTCTCGATCTAATAAGGCCTGGTTTAGCGATCTGCTTCGGTCCTAAGTACATAACTGAAAATCCTCTCTGAACCTAACTTCACATGCACCTCGAGAAATGTAACTACATGTCCACAAAGACTGATTACTGCCTAGGCTTTAGAGGTGCTTTCTGGTTACATATGTAGGCCAGGCCACTCAATTAAGAAGTTGGAGCAGCTTTTAGCAGTTAGCATTAGCTTGCTGATTAGCATTAGAACCGGCGGCGGCCCCGGGCTGAAAAAAACATTTATCATAACCATACTGAGGAGGACATAGCAGGAGCACAAACTAGGGAGAAACAGCAGCCATTCAATTTTTGCAGCAACTCAGTTTTAATTTAGTTTTAAGTACGCAGCCTACATGCATCAAACTTGATTTCCACTCAAGTTTGTCATATTCACGTTGCATTTCGTGGCTTGCAATGCATTTAAAAGACTGTAATAATCGCACACTATGCTGCTGGCACGTTTTTACCAAGTGACTAGAATAAACTATGTTAAATACTACTTTGATTAAACAGGGTCAAATTAGCTGTTAAAGAAAACCTTATAGCCCAGGTAAGCTTATTTACAGAGTACATTTAAAAATAAAGGTTGCACAAAAAGGCTATACAGAGAGTTGTTTTGTGTTTTGTTTTGTGTTTTGTTGTTTCATATAGAAGAGGGTACAATACACGAGTTGTTGCTTTAAAAGAAGTGGCCATTCTGCTCAAATTATTTTCACTTCTTTCATTAAAATATTAAAACACACTTCTTAAACTGAAGAAGTTTAGACTTTTTTGCTTTAGGTAAAAAGAATACCTTTAGGATTGATCGTTTACTTACAAAAATAAAAAAAAATTCTGAAGTAGGCTTGATTTTTTTCTATGGATGCCTTTGTGTTGCAGACCTTCCCACCTGCTTGCTCTGTGTGTGTCTGACTGGCTCGGTGTACTGTGAGGAGGTCAGTCCAGACATGACCTCCATTCCCACGCTGCCCAAAGAAACAGCCTATCTGTATGCTCGCTTCAACAAGATCAAAAAGATCAAAAACAAAGACTTTTCTGACATTGGTAAGTCACTTCAGTATGATGATTAAATGTTTTGTCTGACTTTTTTTGGCTTGTTCTTTAATATTTTGACTGAAATCCAAATTTTGTAAAATGTATAGTGTGTATATATTATTTGGAGAAGGTCTTTGCTTAGCTAACTATATTAAAAGGTAGGGTGACACTTTCATCAGGATGCCACAGCAATGTCATTATATTTATTTATCAGCTTAGTCATGGCAATTTCTCCGATCACTGCCTAATTACTATGTAATGCACTGCATTTACTCTCTGGCCTTTTATTCATGTGTTCAAATTTTGCATGCATGTATGAACATTTGCCCATTGTAGGATCTCAAAAATTCCACAATGGGATGCGTCATTTCCAAAATGACTGTTATACAACTCAAAACAATGGTGATTATTAATAGCAGCAAATGTCCAAAACCTTAAGTTACTGCTCACCATTTAGTTAATGTGTTTTTATTATTATTATTAATGGGATGTTGTTGTTAAATCAACAGGTGTCCATTTTTGGACATAGACTCAGATTCAAATGATTTATAGCACAATGTTTTGTTAAGAGGAGCAGTGGTGAAGTGGTGGTGCACCACATGTTCTGTGCCTGCATGGGTTTCCTTTGAGTGCTCCAGTTTCCCCCGCAGCCCAAAGACATGCTTCTTAGGTTGACTTTGTATAAGCCTTTACCCCTTATAATCATGCGTAGACACTGACTTTATTTAAAAGTGAAATAATGCACATACGAGAATATTGTTAATATTTGTATAATTGTTATTTTTGGTTTCAGACTCTCTGCCAAAATAATTTTAATTTGCCAATATCCACACAATTAACAAATGGTATAGGTCAATTTTATTTTTCAAATAGATATTGCAGTGTTATCGTGAAATTTTCTGCCACAAAGTTAACGTCTGATAATGTAACAGTCCTGGAATAAATATACAGTATATCTGTTTGTCTCTGTGTGTTGCTGTAATCGACTTAGCTGAGATATGTTCCATGCAACCCTAAGCTGGATAACTGGTTAAGAGAATGGATGAATGTTTTGCTTATAACAGTAGCATTTGAAAGCATTTGGCGCTGGGTTTATCAGGGACAGTATAATTATAAGAGCTCATCAAGCAGCATTAAGGAAAATGCATAATCTAGTGCAGAGCTTGAACATTGGAAGTCAGAGTCTGCATATCTTGGCCTCTGCAGCACAGATACCTGCTCCATAGCTGCTTTGTAAACAGTCTTCTAATGGCTACACTAATCACGGGACACAATGAGTCAGGATTTGTACTGTATGATTTAGCGCCAATTTAGTCATAATATCAACTGCATATTCACTTTTCTGTAATTAATAAAAGTAGCATATCATTACACTTTTTGTCATTTGATTATATTTTTTTATAAAATGTAGTAACAGTGCTTTTTTGTTTGTTTATTTTCCTCAATCAACAGTGACTCTAAAGAGGATCGACCTGACCGGGAACCTGATCTCGGAGATTGAAGATGGAGCTTTCTCCAAGCTAACCCTGCTCGAGGAATTGTCTCTGTCTGAGAACAGACTGGTCAAACTTCCTGCACTCCCTGCTAAACTCACATCCTTCAATGCCAACCACAACATGCTCAAAACCAAGGGAGTCAAGGCTAACGCTTTTAAGGTACATCGTCACTTCTAACACCTTTTCAATTAATAATGTCCCACCCTGACCTACAAGATGGAGGCTGTGGCAAATCAAGGCATTTGTGAGTAAACACCAAGACTATATGTGTCACTGCTGACTGAAGTGGAGATACATGAACCCCAAAAGTTTTAAAGGTTTCATTGAAACATACAAACTGGCAGTGAACCATGTAGACTCTGTTCAGCAAAGTAAGGTTTTATGTGCTCTCCAAAGTATGTATTATTTCTGTGAACCACCTACCTGTGTACATACTCCAAGACACTATGCTGTACAGGTGAGATTAATATCAGTGTTTGAATTTTCAAAATTTTAACAGTGAATTACAGTAAGGTATCCTCTATATATACACAGTACACCATCATTTCATCATTGTGGTAGGACAACTAACTGTTTAAGTCACTGTGCCTTGACAGTGTAAATTTCATTCCCTAACAGAAACTCACCAAGCTGGTTAACCTGTACCTGGCTGACAACATGCTGGAGGCTGTTCCACACATCCCCGAGAGTGTTCGGATCTTACATCTCCAGGTTTCTATCTTTTACTGACGCAATATGAAACTACAGCGATTTCACTCACCACTGATATACAACTTGTGTTCTAGAGTAGGGCTTGGCAGTCTTCTCCATATCCCATAGGGACTTAATGGACCGTGTTCCACCCTCAAAAAAACTGAACACCATGTGACCCAAATGCAAGTGCGCTACAGCTAATGGGATTAAAGGCATGGTATAGTTTAGGCATCCGCAAGTATGCTGGGGTGTGCTTGGGTCTGAGTGATGTTAATTTTTAATGCTGAGCACGAGGCTCCATTCAGATGTTTGCATGCCAAGCAATTTTTGCCCACATAATGCACGTGCTATGCATGTACCCTTGTGGCAAATTTCAAAGAACTATAAAAGGAAAGACTGTCTGCGGTGCCTGTGCCTGTGCCTGTGCATGGACAGTATGGGCCTGCCTAGGGGGAGTTTATTCCCCCACTGCCACCATGAAAAGATGGAATGCAGGCTACATCAGAAGAAGAGTCTTGTTGCCTGTCATAACTTGTGATGATTAAGTAGATAGAAATCACCCTATATCCTTTCCTTTCTTTTTCTATTTTTTAAACTTTTTAATACATGTGAAAACCTCAGCTCACTTGCTTCACTGTGACAAGTATTGGTCATAAGTAGGGATGGTAACATGAAAGCACAGCAGATCTTTATTGGTTACCCATTATTGATCCTCAAGATCACTGCCCATTGGTAGAAACCTTTTCTAGATTCAATTTAAAATCTGTAATTTTGATTAGATATAAAAAAGAATGTTCTAATATTATATAATATTATATATAGTCAAACTAACTTATATATAATATAAGTTTAATATTATTATTTTAATTTCTTCCAGAACAACAACATCACTGATGTAAATGTGGACACCTTCTGCAGGTCCAATGACACCTATTACCTACGACCAAGTCTCAGTGAGGTCCGCCTGGACGGCAACCCAGTGGTGTTGTCAAAGTACCCCGACAACTTCACCTGTATGAAAGTACTGCCTGTCGGAAAGTACCGTTGAGGAGGCTGAAACGTAACTGCACTCCCTTTGTTGCTGAAGGAAGTTTTCCCGCAGCAGAGTGCTGGGAGATACCATGATGTTCTGGATTTTGTGGAGCTGGTCCCACAGATGTCAACGTTTTTACTTCAGCAAACCTACAATCAGCCTGTATCGGGTCAAAATCAAACCACTGACTGGACTGAACGTGTAGAATTGAAGGTGTTTAAGTCATCTAAAGGCCTTTTACTGACGGGTGGCCAGTAAAAGGTATTTCAACATTATAAAAAAAAGAGTTGCTGAGTGTCAGAGTCCCTTGAATTGATGCAAAATCAGCTGACAAGCAGTGTAATGATCTCAATATGCTTCAAACAAACTCGTTTGTCTGCCCACATTTAAAATCTGTGTTTCTATTCGTAATCTAAATGGGAGTGAAAGGATGCGGCATCAAACTTAATCCCTTACGCCTTCAAAATAACTGTTGTGTGGTGTATTACTCTTGATGCACTGAATCATTTCACAACTCCACTCATGTAACCATTTAAGTGGAAGTATTTGTTAGACTGTCTGTTTCAGGCCATTTCTAAGCCTTAAATCCCACAAAGACTTTGTTTGAAGCACAGTGAGGTATTCTCTGGGCCTGGCAGCCCAAAAGCAACCTTCTCACAGCTAACAAAATGCTACTACAGCTAATTTAACCCCTTTAATGAGTGAAGCAGTGGCAATGGTTCTATACTGACAGTCCAATTTGTTGTTTCATTTTGACCTGCTGCTCTGCTACATGGATGAACCAATCTTGAAAAAAGAAAAAAAAAAAACAGAACAACTTGTGACCTTGAATCAACACAAACACCTGCAGCCAAAAACAAACAGGCTTGCTTGCAGCCCAGTGGCTTCACTTTCTTTTTTTAGTACCACGTTAGTGGTGAGCATCATTTCGGGGGTTTTTACTCAACAATAGAATACTACATTCAGAACGATGCATCAAAATGAACTTTCGATATTTTCCTTTCAAAGAGACATTACAGATTCTCATAATCTCAATAAAGGAACCTTGATTCTGGATTTCACCTTGACCATTATCACTCAACGGGCACTCAGTGCATGACTGAAGTGCAGTTTAATGGATGCATTAATGATCATATTTATGCTTTATTTTCAAACTTTCAAATTCAGTTTGTTCACAAATTGTCGCAACTGAATGAAAATCTTAGTGTAAGAAAGAGATTGTTTTTAGGCATTTTTAGTAGAGGCGACGTATCATTCATGCTTCCTGCTCTATATTTTTAATCTGGGACTCTTTTGGCTCAGTCTTGTATGATAAAATCCATATTTATCACAAACTGGCCCTTCAGCCTTTGAACAAGGACTGTTTTCGCCCCTGTGTTTTCAGGGCCCTCCTTCCAGCGAGCTGCCCCTCTGCAGTCTCTCTTTACTCCGAAAATCATTTTAATTTTAGAGTTTTGATGAAGGAGGGAAGATGCTTGCATCGTCCAAGCAAGAATTAAGTAATTTTAGTTATATAAAAGGAATACTTGATATCTGCATGTTGATCTGTAGTCTTATTATCTTCAACAGAACATTGTCACATGACAAAAAAAAATATCCGAGCTACTCACAAACCTGTGATCATTGTTAACATTCCTCTTTACCTTAACTGTATGTAGCTTTACATTTTTTGGTGATGAAAACTGTTTCTTGAAAAACAAGAATATTGTGTAAATACTTTCTTAATAAGTGAAAAGGGTGTTTTGTTCTGCTACTGTGTGGATTCATTTCACTTTTCATTATTCCATTAGACAAAAGTATTTTGTGACTTACCTTTACTTTGTTTTCTTAATTTATAGACTCCGGTTGAAATGAACTGGGGAACAATGTAATCTATGAATTATAGTAATGTGAAAGTTACTCCTCTTGCTTCTATAATGTCTTACTTTTGTCTTCAACTCTTCCCTGCCATTAACAAAAATAAATTTAGAGATTATTACTGATGTGAATAAGAAAGTGGTGTACAGGAATATGTGACATGGCTATGTTTGAAGATATTTTAATAAAGTGAAACTTTTTTTTTTAAAATAAAAAAATGTGTTAAGATCTTTGTTAGAGAAAGCTTTACCCAAAAGCACTTTGAGCAGCTAGACTAGAAAAGAACTATATAAATGCCAGTCTATTTATAAAAGGCATACTGTTTTCAATATTTAAATGTCTATATTGACTATAGCAACAGGAATTACATTATTACTACTACTGCAGTGCAAAAAAAAAAAAAAACACCTCAAGAAAACACTGGACTTGTGTTTATCTGTTTAAAATGAGGGATAACAAATTATATTTTTTGGAAAAATCCAAGGTTAGGCCCAGTATAGAATGTCACTGTGTGTCCATTATTGGGGTTAAACGTTGGAACTGTTGTCATGACTTAATTAAAATGTAACAAAATTATCCAGTATTTTGATCGTTGTTTTGTGCAAAGATGTTTTAGATACAAAGAGTTCATCTGTAGCTGGATTTGACATGAATGGTCTATTATTTCTTTTTCTTCTTTAGTCCTGATTTTGAGGTTAAAGATGTAGTCGATTCCTTTTCCTTGCGTGTTGATTTCTGTGTCGGGGTAGGTGCTATGTAAGCTGTAGCTTCAGCCTGCACTCTTCTGCTTTGTTATGTAAATGAACCGAATGACGATTTCTGACCCCTGGATGTTTCAAAGCCGCTATAGGATTAAGTGTTCATTAAACATTCGTTAGAGCACTAAAGTCAACTCAAAGGAAAGTAGAAGATACTGATAATAGTAACAATTCCAAAGATGGCACCATCTTCGATGTTAATCACTATGATGACTATAAATACCAAGTACTGAACAAAGAAAACTCTGGGGATATTGTGTTTGAGATAAGTAACCACAGCGTGTACATTACAGCTCCTAATATTAGTCCCAAGTAACTTTATTATGACCAAGAACTTATTAAACACCTGGAAAGACAGAAGTCCAGCTTTGAGTCTAACCACGAGCACAAGAACACACACAGCATAACACAATTTCCCATTGCTGAATGCAGCATATGGATGCTTGTCTATTGGTGAGCAGAGAGTCACATCTAACTGTCCACATACAGAAATGCCAATTAGCAGCTGTTGCCAACCATGAACTGTTGTTATGTACAAGGGAGACCGGCTGATCCACCAGCAAGAAAAAAAACTTCAAGATTCTTGTGTGAGAATGTGCGCCAGCTCCTGTATTTCTTTACTTTTATGTGTTTATTCCTCCAAGTACGTGTTTCGTCTGTGTGTCATAAAAGCACGGAATACATAACAGCAGAACAGTTACGACGGGAATTTTGTTTTTCCATACAAGACCTGAAGAAAACGCAAGTAAAGCAAAATAAGAGTTTGGAGCACACAGACCAGTATGGAAAATGTGGGTTAATCCTCCTTCAGCTCAGCCAACTTGGCAGAACTTTGCATTCTCTAAGTGAACAGGAGAATAGGTTCCACATTGCTTCTGCAGCTTGATGTACCATTTGACATTTCGCTGCTACCTCTTCAACAAAGTCCCACCCTGATATTTATCATGCTGACACTACTTTACACCTACTGCATTAACCCATGCTATGCTACCAGTTCATTCTTCTAACAAAGGTCAGACTCTGACTTGAGTGTCTCTGTTTTGGAGGTATTGTATTTTCATGGTTTAGAAGAACTACCAATGATATTTTCACTTTACAAAAGATATTCTCTGAAAATGAGACAACAGAAGAAGGACTACTAACACAGAACAAGAAAGGGCCTTAGATGAAATTGTGTGATTTTGCACATTTATTTATTATATCAACTAACCCAGGTATGCGCACATTCACCACATTTAACCTGAACACGTTTTTGCACAAAATTCTTCTCATATTTAACCACACGTCTCCAAAAGCAATGTACCGCTAAGGAAATGCACCCTCTTCATGAAATGTACTCTTCTGATTATTAGCAGTAGAGCTCAGGGAATAGGACACTGGGGGTTAACAGGCCAGATTGCCAGAATTATACTTTAATTATACTGTTTTATGATATACAACCCGAAGGCAATCCACTGAGGGCCACAAAAAGAGATTGAAATCTTTGACCCTTGAATAAGACATGAATAAGACATAAACCCCACTTAAGAAATTCAAGATATTGTCAAGCAACAAGCCCAAACGGTCCCTGGTGTTTGTGGACTCATACACAGACAATTAAAGATAAGCTTTGGCAACCTCACTAGAACAAAATACTGTCGTGTTTCTCACAATATGTGATGTGGCTTGATGTTATTGGTGCGGTGGTTTTCAAACCTTTTGTGCCCAAAGCACACCAAAGGATGACCCAAAAATGTCAAGGCATAATTGAATTCATATCTGGAGATAATAACATCTGAAATTCTCATTTTAAATTTTAAAATAACATTAAAGTTAAACTGTACCCTTTTATAGCGTGTTACAGTGCGGTATTTGACTACATAGTTTGTGTGCACTTCTTCACATGACCGCTAAATGCCTACATGATCTCTGTCACTGATTACAATGGCATATTTAGCCTGTTCAAAGGTAGAGGAGGGTGCCTACTAGCTTTACTTATGGGTCTGATGATAATGTCAGGTGCTTAAACTTGTGAGGTTTGTGAGGAGTCCATTTTGGTGCAAGTGTGTCTTCACTTACGTGGAAGTGCTGGAAAGTTCTGCTACGATCATCGCATCTGTCTGAAAAAGTCCTTAAGGTCCTGAAGAACAGCAGAAGATCCCTGCTCTCCTCTACCCTGAAATTACATGGCACAGATCACTAAAGCAGTTTATTTAAGCCCCCCCACCCAGTAGCCAGCTGGTTCCAGCTCACGTCACATGAGTTTAACATTCATAGTTTGATTCTAAACAGGGACCTTGTGCACCTCCTTCCTCTTGTTTGTTGTGCGCCCATTCACCCTCACTGGGCCAACAAAGGCAGAATCCAAAAATCATTAAAAAAGTTTTTTTAATCCATCGCAGGTCTCAGCTACGGCCTGGAAATACTGACTCAAAGTATGTATGAAAACTGTGTAGACATTAAAAATGTACAACTGTGAGTTCAGATATTGTTGGAGAGTTTGCGAGTTTTACTTGCAGCCTTCAAATTGTTAGTTTGTTCTGAGTCCGTTTGTGCCGAGCGCTTCAGAGCTCAATCGGCAGTGAAATTGTTGTGTGAGGCCAGTTCAGTTTGTAGGAGACTGTAAAGTCTCAGGTAAGGTGTTTTTCTGCTACAGAGGAAATAAATTCATGACAAACAGGAAGGAAAATGGAACACAGATGAGCCTAGTAAAAGTGTTCCCCTCCAAACACATCACCTACCGCATCCAGAAACCGCTTAAAACCCCTGAAAATATGCCTTTCCCTCAAAAACACTAAACTTTAAACAAATAAGGCAGTCCAGCTAGGCCAATTTAAATGACTGTTGTCATAATATTCTAACACTATAGACAAAAAACAGCTTTAAGAGAGCCATCTCAGTGATTACATTTAATTGTAATTTAAATATATTTATATAAGAAATACAATATGTCTAAAGAGGTAGTTTAGCAAAAAGTGCCTTCTTCTATATGATGTGCTGTATGTCATAATGGCAAAAAAAGTCTTTGTTTTGGTCCGTCTGAGTGCGCCTGGGACATTCAGTTAAAGGATTTCCAGAGTTTTCCATGGGGGCCCGGGGCTAGACGGCAGCCGGGTTATGTCTCCAGATGACTGTTATTCCACACAGGGCTGATGCAAACATGGCAGCACCCTGCTCACAGTAATGGAGCAGTACCACAAAGGAAGAGAGCGAGAGGAGGAGACTTGGTGCTTAAGTTTGAATCTGATGTGGTCCTACTGGTTCTGAATAGGAGATAAAATATTCAGTGTAGAGTCAAACAGTGCTGGTAGTAAAGGTAACTACTTCTGTTATCCAGTAAGACCTGGAAGAACAGATTATAAAGACAAAAAGTAAACACACACACACCTCTGAAAGCAATCTGCGGGGGTCATCGCCCAACAGCAATAATGCTGATGCTTCTCCAAATAACTCGAGGCCTCTTTCACAAATTATGCATCTGTGCCATGACAGCTGCTACGACTCTGAAGCAACAAGTGTTAGAAAAGCAAATCTTTCTTAGAGAGGCAGAGCTGACGGACATCTCCTGCTCCTACGCTGACTTTATCACTGTTTGGACAGTTTCCTGACACATCAGTGGCATGGACCATGACCTGCACTTCAGAAAACTGACCACCTGTCAGTGTTTCCTCAACTGCAGGCTTGAAGTCAAAACAGCTCATAGATATCCCCACATGACAAGAGCGACACCAGTCATCCATAAAGAAGTCTCTGAGTCCTTTAAGTCGATCTAACACTGCACAACACCAACAGAGTTTGACATCAGCTACCCCCTAAAACAAAGAAACCCCCAGTTTTGAACACACCAAGATATTACATAGAAAATGCATTTAAGCTTGACTTTAAGCTCTGAAACTGTTGTAATTTAACGCGTTCTAAACACAGCTGCCAACACACAACATAACTTCACCTGCCTGGCAGCTGCTGTCAATAAAGGTACAAACTGACTCATGATATTTAGCAAATAATTAAGATCCAAAGCATCTTTCTCAACTTAAAGGCTTTTTTTCAGCCTTATACGAGTAACTGCAGGAATTCTGTACTGCACTATAAGCACCATCAAAACATGGGTGGCCACAGAGCAGGGCTGTGCGACTTTTATTACTAACAGAGTTAAGAAACCACTTCACTGAGACAGGGCGACAAATACAAAAAAAATAACACATGCCTGCTTGTTAAATACAATGAACAAAAGTCCTGCTGTCAGTATTTATCTTTAACATTGCAGACCACATTGATTTTACAAAGATTATCCATCTGATTTGGACACACTCACTTTCTGTCTCTCTCTTACACACACACACACACACACACACACCATTCTGACAAGGCAGCAGTGTCTTGAATCATTATCTTGAGTATTTTTCCATCTGTTGTTTGCCAAATTCTGCAGACTGGGCCACACAATCCAGATGTGGTCTGGCCTCAGATATAGAGCAAATCAGACTTCTGCTCTTTGCTGCTGATTCACTGACAGACCAGACGCTTTCTGGCACATGGCAGTTATAGGGACAGAAAATGCACCTGGGTTTATAAAACCACCACATTTAGTCTACAGTCCACAACTAAAGGGAGCATCATATTGACTTTACAGGAACAAACTGCACAGCAAAAAAATAAAATATACATAAAAATAGACTGTGCACTGTCAGTAATGGTTATTGATTTAATAATTAATTGCTCTTATTTTTATTTTGATATATATATGTGATATGATATGAAACATCCAACATCCAATGACTCATTTATTAATGGCAAAAAAAACCAAAACACAATTGCTCCAAATATTATTGGATCCAGTATTTTTATTCATTCATCCGTCTTCTATGAACTTGAGTAACCTCCCATTCTTAATCCATAGGGTTTAATATGATGTTGGCCCACCCTTTGCAGCTATAACAGCTCTTTTGGGAGGGCTTTCCACAGGTTTAGGAGTGTTTATGGGAATTTTTGACCATTCTTCCAGATACTGATGTTGGAGAGAAGGCCTGGCTCACAGTCTCCGCTCTAATTCATCCCAAAGATGTTCTATTGGCTTGAGGTCAGGACTCTGTGCAGGCCAGTCAAGTTCTTCCACACCAAACTGGCTCATCCATGTCTTTATGGAGCTGCTTTGTGCACTGGTGTGCAGTCATGTTGGAACAGGAAGGGGCCATCCCCAAACTTGCTGAAGCATTAAGAGTTCCTTTCAGTGGAACTAAGGGGCCAAGCCCAACTCCTGAAAAATTCCCCCACACCATAACCCCCCACCCACCCACCAAACTTTACACTTGGCACGATGTAGATCCTTCAGCTATCAGGCCCCCCTCCTGTGGAATCAGCTCCCAGTTTGGATTCAGGAGACAGACACCCTCTCTACACTACTCTCTACTAAGATTAGGCTTAAAAATCTCCTTTTTATAGTTAGGGCAAGACCAGGTGACCTTAAACCAGCCTGTACTTTGACTGCAATAGGCTTAGTTTGCTGTGGGCTTCCCATGATGCACTCAGTGTTTCTTCTTTACTACCCACATGCTTATAGACCACTGTTGCATTTAGAGATTTAAACTGGTATTAGTCATAATTAAACCCTGGCTCTCTCTCCCATGGTGTGTCTTGCCTTGTCCTCTGAGCTCTCCCCAAAAGGGATCTCCTCCCACTGTGAAGCACTGATTGTTGGGGTTTCTCTCTAATATTGAACAATATAAAGTGCCTTGAGGTGACCGTTTTTGTGGTATGGGGCATATAAATAAACCTGAATTGCTCTGCTGATAGAAGACAATAGGGGTTGATCGTTATTTAAAGTAAAGATGAATTCTAATTAAAGGTTAAATGGGGATTCTGTGCTGAAATATAACTTGCAACCCACTTGGTTTGATAACAATTAACATTTTTTTCTTGCTGTGTAAAAATGCACCTGGTGGGGAAAACACAGTGACTAAAGCTCCAAACATCACTGAGTAGACCTATAATAATACCACATTCAGCTCAGATACACTGGACAGTCACAGCAGGAAAAGAATGGGTATAATTAATATTATAGATGGCTCTGCTCCATTTACAGGTGTTTGCGCCAGTAGGCAACACACCTAAAAGGAATCCAGCCTTTATGAAGTTAATGAGTGACACCTGTGCTTGAATTCGTCCTTGGAAAGGCTTGCCGTTTGTGAGAAGTGTGAGTGAGAAGGATCAGCTGGAATACAGATGTTTGTTGTTTGACAGTTTCAACTAATTTAATAAACACTCGAGTTAAATTAAACAGACAGCTTCATTGCGACAGGGATCATAACCAGTATTAAATATGTGGAGGTGGACCAGACAGAGTGTAAATAAATGACAAACTGACTCCAGTCACTTGCCAAGGGCATGGAAGTTAAAGAACATGTCTCATTTTTCTCCCATTACATTACTTTTTCTGTCACTTTCTATGCAACCAACCAGGTGGATCGCTATACATGTCTTTAAACATGCCCCTGACTC
The DNA here is from genome assembly GCA_024447675.2 of Pterophyllum scalare. Classification (NCBI taxonomy): domain Eukaryota; kingdom Metazoa; phylum Chordata; class Actinopteri; order Cichliformes; family Cichlidae; genus Pterophyllum; species Pterophyllum scalare. The sequence continues at coordinate 150,376 of JAMQGT020012750.1, read as the reverse complement.
AGTTTTTAATAATTTTTTTATGCTTTGCTCTCTCCGTGATGACCAGCTTTCCCCTCTGCCTTCGAGTACAGTCGCCTAGAACACAGGTTAACTGATAATTCATACCTTGACAAGAAGCTGCTGAAGTTTTGCAGCTCGCTTGAGTCCAGCACCACGTTCAAATCACTGATGGTCCTCTTTGATCTCTCGTGGTCCTGCAGGAAATAACACACCATCCTATACTCAGTAACAACAAAAAGATTTCTTTATTTACAGTAACTAGTTTTGGATTTCACTGTTGCCTAATTATAGGAGCTCACAAAAGTGGAACAATACAACTGAGGTGACTGAAACTCAAAATCTCCTCTTGAATTATAATTTGATTATGCAACAATTCCAGTTATGAAATTTCCTCTTTACTAAATGTTCCACAGTCAGCTGTTAGTGGTATTATAAAAAAATGGAAGGGACTGGGAACGACAGCAACTCAGCCACGAAGTGAAGTCCACATGAAATGACAAAGTGGGGTCAGCAGATGCTGAGGTGCAGAGTGCGTAGATGCTGCCAACAGTCGATCGCTACAACCCCCAAACTTCATGTGGCCTTCAGATTAGCTCAAGGACAGTGCACAGAGAGCTTCATGGAATGGGTTTCCATGGCCGAGCAGCTGCATCCAAGCCTTACATCACCAAACAGAATGCAAAGCGTCAGATGCAGTGGTGTAAAGCACGCCGCCACTGGATTCTAGATCAGTGGAGATGTGTTCTCTAGAGTGATAAATCACACTTCTCCATCTGGCAATGCAATGGATGAGTCTGGGTTTGGTGGTTGCCAGGGGAACGGTACTTGTCTGACTGCACTGTGCCAAGTGTAAAGTTTGGTGGGGGGGGGGTTATGGTGTGGGGGCGTTTTTCAGGAGTTGGGCTCGGCCCCTTAGTTCCAGTGAAAGAAACTCTTAATGCTTCAGCATACCAAGACATTTGGGACAATTTGATGCTCCCAACTCTGTGGGAACAGTTTGGGGATGGCCCCTTCCTGTTCCACCATGACTGCACACCAGTGCACAAAGCAGCTCCATACAGACATGGATGAGCCAGTTTGGTGTGGAAGAACTTGACTGAGTCCTGACCTCAGCCTGAGAGAACACCTTTGGGATGAAGTAGAGCGGAGACTGTGAGCCAGGCCTTCTCTCCAACATTAGTGTCTGACCTCACAGATGTGCTTCTGGAGGAACGGTCAAAAATTCCCATAAACACTCCTAAACCTGTGGAAAGTCTTCCCAGAAGAGCTGAAGCTGTTATAGCTGCAAAGGGTGGGCCCACATATTAAATCCTATGGATTAAGAATGGGATGTTACTCAAGTTCATATGTGTGTGATGACAGACAAGCGGATACTTTCCAGAATATGGTATAAAATCAGGTCAAGTTGGCAGCACGGTGGCCGGGTAGTCCGGTTTCCTCCCATAGTCCAAAGACATGCAGTTACTGGGGTTAGGTTAATTGGTCACTCTAAATTGCCCATAGGTGTGAATGTGAGTGAGTGAGGTTGTCAGTCTCTGAGTGACAATAATACATGATAGTTTTATCAAATTAAGTCTGTTCTTCAGTTCTCTGAATATGAGAACAAAAACAAAGCTGACCATTCAAGCTTATAAATTTGAGGAAAATATTTTCTGGACAAGCCACTGTTGATATCCTAAAGGAAACAGTTTGAGTGAAGAACTTCCTCAAAACCATAAAGTGTATCATTTTTACGCATCAGTTTGTGTAGTAACTAAATAAACGAGGCAACTTTGCTTTTTATTTAACTTTCACGTTAAGTGCATTTCTGAACTTCAGGCTAGCCATGTGGGTCCAACAGTCTTCTGGTTCCCCGATTCCAGCCTTTATGCTGAACTTGGCTTACATCAACAACTTTCTCTGTGTTAATGAGAAAGGTGTTACATATTTGGAGACACACGCATGATTTGATGTGTTACAACGAACAAAACATTTTAAGGTTACTGGAAGTTGTGCTAGTCCACATTATGATGCAATAAATTAAAAAAAAGGTCAGTAAACATTAAACTACAATTAAGCCTAAGAAGAGACTGTTTCAAATCAACAAAATGATTAATATCCTCATTAAAACAAGCTCAAACCCCTGGATAACTGTCTTTTTAATAACATTTTGTGAGCCATGCAGGAGAAAAGCTTTAATAAAACCATCTGCCTGCTCTAATAGTCAGTCCAGCCAGAATTAAAACCAGAAAACAAACAATTAATGTGTTTAATTAGTTACTTATGTTAAAAGGTATGGGTGAAAACTGTATCTTAAATGTCTTCATGAGGTCGGCCGTAGAAGTTATTCCATTCACCCAGCTTCTCTGGTGGTCATCTCAGCTGAAGTTAAAACCAGAAGACTGTTGGATCTACATCAAGCTGGTTTATTGATCATAATACTGCAGAATAACATTTAAATGACTGTATAACCTTATATTTACACTATTAGCTGATACTGAATCATCTATTTTATTATTTTTAAATGTAACAGTCAAAAATGTGCTTCTACTAAGTCTAGATGTAGGGCTGGGTATTTGAAAGTTGCCCTCTACAGTGGAAACACTGAGCATGGCTCTGTCTCCCTCTGCTGGCTGGACACAGCACTCCAGAAAGGCGCGCACTCTCCAAAATGTTTTTCCCTTACCAAAAACATTTTCAGCATGGTTTAGTCTCTGAGAATTTGTTGACCTACTTTATTTAAATACTGAGACAAGTTTCATTTGCAGAAGATTAAAGTGGAGTAAAATTAAAGTTTTACACATTTTACAAATTTACACAGGCCTAACTAAATCCATTGCAAAAGCTCGTTTATACAGCCGCCAATTTGCAGCCAGTTTTTTCTCATTTCTTGAAGACTATCGTCATGTCTTATTTATCATGATTGATGGCATTTGAGTCTACCTTATCTATGACATGCAGATTTAACTGGATGTAAACACCAGGTCTGAATAACAGACATGACAAGTACAAACTGGCCAGTAATGCACTTTTTAAGTTGACAATGACAGTGATAACTGATGTTCATTACCTAATAACTAAGAAACCATTGTTGGCCAATAATAATGGGTTCTAATCATGAGCGTAACTTCCCAGTTAATGGAACAGTAGGCATAATACAATTTATTACAACAAAGGGCAAGAAATCAGACACTAAATGGGTTAGAAAAAATAAAAGTAAGATTTGGATGAGCAGTTTCAGACTGAAAAAACAAAACAAAACAAAACAAAAAACAACCCATGAACAAAAATGACTCACCTTTAGCTCAGAGAGCTGAAACTCCACCTGGAAGACCAGTTCAGAGCAGATACCTGATAAGGAGAGCTGCTGGACCAGCTCTCTGCCACCTAACATACACAAATGCAGTTATCGTTAGATCTACTGTTTCCTACCTGGTTCGGAAAGAATATTATTTATTAGTGTTTGTTCCTGTATTCTCCGTGCCCCTAGTTATCGTTCCCAGTTTGGGTTTTCTTTAGTTTAGTTTCCATCCTTGGTTTGTTTGTTTATGGTATCTGCCACAATAAAGGTTTGTCTTTTGTTAATCCCTGTCTGCCTGCCTCTGAGTCCTGCATTTGGGTCCTCACCTTTCACACACGCCACACATACTAAACTGTACACGATAACAATATTGGAAAAAATGGAAATACTATGTGATATAAATGATTATGGCTACATCTGATTGATATTTTGATTGAATCCTAATTTATTTAATTCACAATGTCATCTCACAGTGAAGACTATGGTTTGAGACGATGCTCTTACTGCTTTGTAGAGTCTTTGCGGTGCAGCTGTTCAAAGTGATGCCATTCATCTCTGTCTGCAGCTTCAGAGCCTCCTCCAGCTCCTCCACCTCCTCCTTCAGTCTGGACAGCACCATCTCCTTCCCTCCTGCTTGTCTCTCTCCGCACATGTATGCTCTGAAGGCAAGTAGTTTAGGTTGTAAGGCTGTAATTAGTTTGAATGTGAAAGCCAATGTGAGACAGATATTGAACTGTAGAACAATAATTAAACTCACAGGGCATTTTGGATTTGTCCTCCGTAGTGGAACGTTATCTCCTTATGGTTTTCTTGTTGTTGGTGCTGCAACTCTTCAACTTCAGCTTGAAGATGCTCAATCTGGGCCTCAAGCACCATCATTTCCTCTGTGTTCTCATCATTCATCTTCTCCTCCATCTTTGGGATAAACACCAAATAATATAGTTAAAAAACACACACAAATATAACTTTCAGTGTCATGTTACAACCATTTTATTTAAAACAAAACAAAACAAAACAAAACAAAAACAAATATAGACCCAGAGGAGTAAGGAAATACTCAAAGGAAAATCTGTAGAATAAACTTGTCAGTTTTCAAGGTCAAGATCAAAATGGTAAATTTACAAGACAAAAAGGAGGCAATTTTCCACAACAACTTTATAATAATTTATAATAAATTAGGGACGTGAAATTTACCGATTAGAGTCACAAATGTACAGGGTAAAAAGCTCAGAAAAACTGTATTTGGACGGGAATTACATCTTTTCAATTTGCAGAATTGGCTCAACCTCATTACACCACAGACACTGCTGTCATTTTTTAATAACCTAATCATTTTGTAACTGGATGCAATAAAGAAATAACTGTGACTTAAAACAAGAACTATGATTTTATTTTTTTAAAAATTATTCTGAAGTCATTTCCTTCTCTTAACTAATGGGAGCATGTCACAGTTTAGGTTAATCCAGCTTTGCAGAGTAAACTGATTTGAATCCATGACTCTTGGACTCTACCGGGGTAGCTTTGCATTTGATTCACAGTTCAAATTAATCTCTTTATTTTACACTGGCCTGATTTCATCCTGTGTCTTAAACAAGCTGTTCTACTCCTCTCCCTTTAAGCTACATTTGATCTGATATATGACACAAAATAGGGAAAAGCATAATAGGTCCACTTAAAGCTGATACACAGATAGACATCTATCGACTTTAACCTACAATGGTCACAGAAAGGCTCAGAGAAATCAGCGCAACATGAATACAATGAAAGTAAGTGGGATTATAGTACAACTGTCATAAAAGTGTAATTTACGACACGCAAGCCATGATAAACACGTGGGATGAGATGTCTGATTCTGTAATACTGTGAAGCTGTGAGAAAAACATTAAGCAGCGTGATGACAAAAGCTACTGAAGCTGTGAAAAGATGACCGCGGAACCACTGAATTCACAGAGGTCCTTTTTTCTAGGTTTTTAAAGTATAATCACCCTTCCCACGGCTTCGTAGAACAGTCAAATAGATCAACTCTGGTGACGACGCTGCTGTCATTCCCAGCTGTGAGACCTAGCTAATGTAACGCAATAAAAACAACCCTACATTGAGGGGAAATGTCGAGCTAACGCTCCGTAATTGATCCCATTACAGGGCCGAAGTGTTTCTAATAACACACTTCTACACCACCAACTGATACACAGGAGCTCCGTCACATTTATCGAACATTTACCTGCATTTTTACGTGTTTGGTCTCCATTTCTTCGCGGATATAAACAAATACTTCCGAACCTCGCGCCCTCAGGACTCTACCACTTTTCCCGAATCGGACGGGGGGGGGAATTACTTTGTGAATAAAAGTGACACCAGTACTGTATTTCTGTAGAAACAAATGCCACTGATCTTGACAAATTTGTATTTTAAATATATGTAAGTGCTTTAATATTGCCAATAAGCCATAAAATGCTAGCCCACTAGGAATTTGCGAGACTCCTCTACCCCGCACGGAATTAGTAGAAATCCGCAGCTGTAGCTAGTGCACAATAATCAGTGCTTTCCCCGTTGGCTAATAAAATAACATATAACAGTTATATATATATATATTTTTTTTTTTAGCTGTCATAAATAAACAGTTTTATCATTTTAAAAAGTACCGTATCTGCCGTTAGCTGTATCTTTCTTTCTTTCTTTCTCTTTTTTAACCACCGTTGAGCCTGCGGAACGTTTGGGCTCCTGAGAAACACGTTGCGGACGGAATTGTCTGCAGGAGTGCAACACCGGACGGAAACTGTGGGAACACCAGCTGGACACGTGAGGTAAACATCTGTAAACTTTTGTGATTCTATGTGTATTAAACCCGTGATAACAGATGAGAGCAGCTATAAATCGATTCATTTAGAGCTCATATTTCTTGCAAACGCTCTGTGACTCTGTTTGAGTTCCTCCAGGATGAAATAAATCCAGATACTTAGTTTTAGGCAAAGTTTCCACTCTACTGGATCCACTCAGCTGCAGCTAAAACCTTCAGTTTGACGCTTAAGTTTATTTTTCGACACTACTTTAAAAGATGCTTCAGCTTTAAAATCATTATGGAGGCTGTGGTTTGTAATGTGGTTGAATCTGCTTCATACTGAGCGGTATAGCAGTGGACACACTATTAAAAACAGTATAAATTCATGCAGAACAGAAAAAGTGTGCAGTTCCCATCGTCCGTAAAATCAATGAGAGTCTCGTGTCTGTTATAGATTTAGATTTCCAGAGTGGAGCACACAGATAATATCACCAAGCTGCTGTTTAGTCTTTGCACAGATTGTTTAGCTTTTGTCTGAATATCAAGTTAGTTTTTTTGTATGTATTTATCTGTATATTTTACAACTCTTTATGCATGTGATATTTATAAATGTGTAAAATATGCAAGGCAATGTTTCAAATATTTTAAATATGCCTGGTTGATCAGATGAACAACAATTTACCAAGCTTTTTGATCTAAAATTACCACCTTGTACTTACAGTGCACAGTGTTGTTGTGATTACGGAGCAATGCGGCGGCTGTACATCGGTGGGTTAAGCCACACTGTCACTGAGAAGGATCTGAAGGATCGATTTGGAAAGTTTGGAGCCGTGGAGGATGTGGAGCTACGGACGCAGAAGGGACCCAAAGGGTGAGGAATCCAGTACCCACTTACGCACTTTGACAGCCAGCATGGTGACAAAAACAACATTTAATGTTTACATTTTGTTTATCTAATTTTATTCATATTCTGAGACTCGAAACAATCTGTCAGACTCAACACTGTCGGTGTCAAAAACCATTGCCTTGAAAGACATCTGATATTAAAGAGTCAGAAGCATAATTAAATGTTTATATTTCAGAAGTTAAAATCAAAGGAAAAGTTAACTGTAAAAGCAGTTTTTTACTTTACATTTCTATTTAAATTTTTAAGGATTTAAACACAGTATAAATTTCAGTGTCTTTACATCTAATTTAAATGCTAACTTTAAAAAAAGTAATTGCATTGCAAAAGTCTTGTTGTAGCACACCCCAAAGTATACCACCTTTTTCAGCTGCTGATGCTTTGATCGTCAAAAATATTTTTTAAAGAATTTCAATATAACATTCAAATTTCAGTTAATTTAATAAAAAAAAAATTGTCAGTGACCATAAAAAGATAATCAGAAAAATGATGCATTATTCTAGATTTAGATTTAGCTTAAAAACTGATTAATATAATTTCTTCAGAAGCAATATCAGCTACGCAGAGTTCATAAGGTTTTCGTGCTTGTTTATCCATCGGTTCCATCACAGGGTCATTTTATGCTGTTATATTTTAGTTTGTTAAAATTTCTTATATCTCCTTACTCCTATTTTTTTCCTCCTGCAGGTGTTCCCTTTAAAACATTTGGCTACCTTAACATCAACATTTCAGACGCTGACCTGAAGAAATGTAAGTGACCTTAGTGGCTGCAGGAAATTAACACATTTAACCGTCTGAGGTTTAAGTCATTTATGAGTGATGGCCCCAACCCGAGCTCTAAACTCTAATACTGTGCTTAAGGATCGAAGGGTTTTTATTGTCATTTCATTATATATATATATATATATATATATATATATATGAGGCAAAACTAAATTTTGCTTTCAGGTTCAGATTCAAAGTCAGCAAGAATAGAACAACACAACAAAAATACAGTTACAGTGTAGTTTTAAGCATGTGAGTGAAAATGACTCCTTTCTTTATCCTCTGTTTGCTCAGACTTTAGAGAGCAGTTTAAAACAAAGTGACATCATCGGGTTGGGGTCATCACCAGTGACAACTTTGACCTCACAGGGTTAACTGCCTTCTTTCAACTGGAATAAAACTGTTTTCTAAACTAACTTATGTTTAAAAAAATGTCACATCATGAGATTGGCGTGTTTCCTCTGCAGGTCTCACAGTGCTAAACAAATCCAAATGGAAAGGAGGAACTCTGCAGATTGAAATAGCCAAGGAGAGTTTCCTGCACAGGTACAGCCACGATGTTTTTTTTTGTTGTTAGATGTAAAGTTCTGCATGTCACAGAACAGACAGACATGCAAAGGATTCATCTCAGGCTCAGAAAAAACAACATAAAAAGAATAAATACAATAGGAGTAAACTCTATCCGAGTAGCAAGAAAGTGGGGAGTGATTTTTATCACTCAGACTTTAATATCAAGGCTCGCATATGTTCATTGCTTGGTTTGAAACTTGAGAAATTTTATGTTCACCAAACTCTTAAAAAGCTGATCTCTGCACCTGTGGGAAATTAGTCATATCTGTTAACTTGAGAGCTTAACTAAAAATAATAATAAATTGTCAGCAGGTGGTGGAAGTGTGATGATGTGTTTGCGTAATAGACTGGCTCAGGAGCGGCAGGAGGCAGCAGAGCAGCATCGCCGGCAGCCTGCAGCTGAGGACAAGAGGCAGAAGCTCCTGGACTCGCTGAGCAAATCTGGTGTGGATAATTTCACCATGAAGGCTGCAGTTCCAGGGACCGAAATCCCAGGACACAAGGTCCAGGCATACTCTGTTTCTCTCAACATGTGTGTGTGAAATATACATTACTTCCATTGTGGGGCACGTAGTCACAATGTGGGGAAAACACTGAGTCCCCTTATGGTAAGTTATTAATTTTTGGCGTGAAGGTTCAAGGTTGGGGTTAAAGAGGGCCTGTAGTGAATGGTCTTGATTAAACATGACCAGCGTTTCAAATAATGAGGTCAGTGTTTGCACATGCAATCCTTATGAGCAAAAACAGGCTGTGAGCACAGAAGCACAACCATGTGCTGCTCATGTCTTTTGCTTACAAGCTGCAGCCAATCAGAGAGCAGGTTGCTAAAAGGGGGCGGAGCAAAAATGTCTCATTTCAGAAGTGAGAGGCTGCACCAAGGCCCAGTGTGAGGTAAATATTGACTGACTGATTAAAAATTGTGGGATGAGAGTCGTGTCAGAAAACGATGACAGCCACTACGGCAGCCTAAGGTTTCATCTGTATGTTTGTCAGTGAGTCACAGCTGAGGCTGGAGGTGTTGACTGCCCTCTGGGCCCTCTGGTTTCAGGACTGGGTGGTCAGTAAATTCGGACGGGTCCTTCCCATCCTGCAGCTCAGGAAAGGCAACAAATCTCGAACCCTGAAGTACGACCCGTCGAAATACAGCCACAACATTCGCAGACTGGACCGAGGCGCCGTGCACGATGAGTTCACACCCATCGACCAGCTCACCTGGGAGGTGCAGGGTGGGGATGATGACATCAGTAAGAAGAGGCGGGGTGAGTTCCCCCCATCTGAGCCATGGAGACCCAAGAAGAGTCGGACGGACGATGCTTCTGGCAGGACCAGGTAACCGTGTGGCCTTTTCAGGCTATTTTGATGATTCCAGTAGACCAGTGTCCCTGATGGTCTAAGGGAATTTATATTTTCATAATTCACAAAAGTTTTTTTTGTTTTTTTTTGTGGGAGTATACTGAACATTTCAGGAGTTAAAATATTTTTCTGTATTTTATTTTTATTTTTGAGTTTCTGTCTGAAGGTTCAAACTAGCTGTTAAAATTGGCAAAAATTCTTATAGATTATCTGTATTTTTCAAGCCACGTGTTGGTTTCCGGGCTTCTCACAAGCTCCGACCGATTCCTTGACACTTTCCATGTTGTTTCCCCAGTTCTCAAAGGTTCCCATTAGATTCCCTCAAGTTCTAAACGTTTTGGGCAATTCCTGAGTTCTTCAAGCTTCACATAACCCCTTCTGTTTTCATGAATTTGAATGTTTCCGGGATTTATGACATTTAGAAAATACTAGCAGATTCTGGGATTTGGGAATATCAGATCATGAATATTTAATGTCCCTTCCTTTGTTGCTTTACCCTTAGATTTGAGCACCGTGTTAACTGTGTCAGTTACTCTGAGGCTAATCGGCTCTCCAATGGATTTGAAAAGCAAAACAACCACAGACCGGCTCAGAGGAGGTGGACGCATTTTCTCCGACAGTGATGTCGATTCAGACGAGGAAATCCGCAGGCTAGTAGCAGCTCAGCAGTCCTCCAGTGTTACACTGCAGCAGCAGGAGGAGGAGGAGGAGGATAATCTGGAAGTGGTTGGATATGACTTCTTAGCAAAATCAGCATGCAAAGGTAAAAGATGTTTGTTCATATTACTTTCAAATGCACAAATACAGGCTCAGTGACTTCACACACAGCACGGTGTCATGTTGAAGTAAACACGCAGGCCACCGAGTTCAGTGTTTATGATTTCATTTATAAGCTGACGTGTAGGAAAAGCCACAGGAGTCTTGAGCAGAAAACATCAAACAACCTGATTTTTATTTGTGGACTTTTGTGGAGCGTTGACTGATGTGTGTGGGTGCAGAGTTTGAGGCAACAGTGGGGTGATGCTCATCAGTGCAGAATAGTTTCTAAACTCAGTGTAGCATAACACAAAATCTTCCTCATTTCCAACATAACTGTTCACATGGAGTTCATGTTTATAAATATTTTTTTAAAAAAAAAGAATCAGACCAGGACCTGATTTAGGGCATCACATGGAAGTGGCCCAAATCATTTTCACTGACAAGCTTTGGAATAACAAGTTTTTCTTTGTGGCTCCAGGTGATCAAGAGGATGATGATGATGATGATGATGACGATTATGACTCCGCTGACACAGATGAACTCTTTGCATCGAGGAAACCTCCCCCTCCTGAGCGTCAGGAGAAGCATTCTCCACCTACAGTGGAGCACCTCTCAGGAAACAACATGGACAAGAAGAGAAAAGCAAAGAAGAGCAAAGCTGGAGAGCAAGATGAAGAGGACGGATCAACAGATGATGAAGAACACCTTAATTCCAGACAAACCAAAAGGGGATTCTGAGCAGAAACTGAATGAGAAAGCTGCCTTCCTCCCTGTCGTAAAACCATCCTCTGTCACAATCAGACAGTGATGAAGGCGATGAGAATGAGGTAGACTCAGCAGATTCATGTTCAGACTCTGATTATGAAGCCATGTTTTCTAATGTCACCCATTTGGAGATCTCCCTGGCTGACCTGCAGAAGCTCGCTGAAGAGGCCCAGCAGAACTCCAAGACTACACCTCCCAGCATCCTCGGTGCCAAACTGGAACTAAAAAGGACCTTCACGTCCAGTCCTGCAGAGCAATCTGCTCCCAAGAAAGGCACCACGCCTGAGGAGATCCTCGCCGCGATCATGGAGGACGACAGCAGCGAGGATGAACGAAAGAAGAAAAAGACGAAACGAAAAGCTGTCATTTCAGCGCCGCTGCCTGCCTTCCAGGGCACAAAAGCAATGAGCGAGGTATTTGAAACAGGTGAGGGACAGGAAGAAGAGGAGGAGGAGGATGGAAGAGGAAGAGAGGTTAAAAAACAGAGGATGAACTCTGACGGTCCACAGCTGGTCCACAAAGCAACAGACAGCAAAACCAGCGCGAGTGTAAGGGATCAGGAACATGCAGAAGCAAAGATCTCAGACAGCAGTGGGCAAGAAGAGGATGACGAGGAAGAAGACGAGGAAGATGACGACGAAGAACATGAGAGTGATGACGTGGAAGAGGAAAAGGGAGCGATCGTAGAAGACGTGGCTGCTCCTGAGGTTTTCAAAATGGTCCAGAATAGAGTTTGTGCAATCCCAGAAAAAGCTGAGGTGGAGTCTTCATCTAGCGATGATGATGAAGAGGAGAGGGTGAATGCCAGTCAGACTGTTGTAAAAGCTAGCTCTTCATCTTCACCTTCATCCCGCAGCTCATCTGGGGACGAGATCTCCACCAGCGAGGAAGAGGAGGAGGAAGAAGAGCGGACACCTCCCAGGATGGCGCTGGGAGTTGAGGAGGAAGAGGAGCGGCAGAGACAGGCCAACATGAGGAGGCTGGCTGCTGTACAGCAGAGACAGAAAGAGGCTGAAGAACACAAACGGCTCATTCAGGGAGCGCTAGCCAACCTGGTGAGACTGCAGGGTGTATATGTCCTCTGATTGGTTTGGGATTTTAATTTGGCGTTTTGAATATTTGTGTGTTTCCGGTTTGTTTGTATTAGTTCACTCCTAAATATCAGCATTTCTCCTGTGGTCCACACATTCCTCACCTCAAAGGTCTAACTCACCTTTGAAGGTCTAACCACTGGGTAGAGCCTGTCCACCGCTGCATTAACAGTTCTTCGATCGGAGCCAGTCGGCTTTCTTTCTGTGATCTAAAGAGAAGAGTTTTTATGAGAATATGAACTCGTATTTTTAGTAATAATTAGTGATGATGATAATACGCTGTATCTTCATCAGGATGCCCCCGCAGCAGGAGCAGGGAAACACATCGTCTTTGGCTCCGATGATGATGAAGATGATGGTGATGATGATAAAGGAAGGATGGTCTCAAAGAAGACACTATTCCAGGACAGCCAATCAGAGGATGAGGCCACCGGTGACGAAGCCGCAGCAAATGGGAGCGCCAGAGTAAAAGAGAAGGTGAGTGAAGATTTACTGAGCTAAGGTCCCAGCGGGAACCACGACTTTCTCCCTAGATACTGAGCTTATATTCTGCATGTGTGTAAATGGTTTCTCCCAGTATTATTGCACTGAAGAAGTCCTTATTATCAATGTAACAGTTCTCCAAATGCACCTCTGATCATGACAGATGTTTTAACTGATCCAGCCCTAAATCTGCTGCATTTGTGTGTTTCAGACGCGTCTGAAGTCATCAGGCCCTCAGCTGTTTGGCGGCAGTGATGATGAAGATGATGATGCTGAGGAGGAGGAGGATGGCAGCAGGTTTGATATCAAGCCTCAGTTTGAAGGTCAAGCGGGACAAAAGGTGAGAAAAGAAGTTTCCTAACTTGTTTTCCTTTTTTTTTCTTGGTTTAAATTTGTAAATGAGTTTAAGTTTTAGGTGATAAGAATGTTTGAGTCATCTGTGTGTTTGTGCAAACTAGTACACTACTAAATATCGGCTGCCTCCATCTGATGTTTGTTTTTTGTTTATGTTTTTTTGTCCAGCTAATGGCGCTGCAGTCTCGCTTCGGGACAGACGAGCGTTTCCGGATGGACTCTCGCTTCCTGGAGAAGGATGAAGAGGACAAAGAGGAGGAGTCACGTGAGACTGCGGATGCAGGTACAATAGCTGTTGACTGCAGGAAAGCAGGGCAAGGTCTGAGACCTAGTGGTTTGGTAACTTGAGGTTTAACCCTGGGGGTTTTTCCTAGCTCTGCGCAGCAGACCAGCATGCATACAACCAGCACTTCTCTGGAAATTAGTGTCACTGTTCATTCCCTCCTGTGAGATATTAAGGAGCTTGGTGTGCTGATAGTCAGGGAATCTCTTGTTTTCAGAAGCTGATGAGCATCAGTGAGACTCAGATTCAGCCTAAAAAGGCTGATAGGATGTTCAAATTCACACCATAGATGCAGCTACTAAAAATCTTGGATGAGTTAGTTTTTATGATAATAAGAAATCACAGAAAGTGACAGCATTCTCAGGGGATTATATTTATTATGATTTTAGCATTTCTTTTTCCTGGTTCTGACGCAGTCATTTGCTTTTGAAATAATAAGGTCGATGAAGTCACTAAAGGCTCATATGCACCCCGTTTAGACCTACTGAGACCTATAATTAGGTGCTTTAGAACTTGTACTTCCAGGGGATTTGTGCCACCTAAAGAGGCAGAGGGGGAGCACGGGCGATTGTTTCTCCTGCTGGCAACTTTAAAGCTGTTTCATTGTTCTGAACACCTTTTGTGTAGCAACACAATCCTAAAACAGAGAACTTTAGCCTTTGTACACTCATCAGTTTGAATTATGCTTTTATATTGTTTGAGCTTTGCTTGATCCCAGACCATTTAACACCACTACTGTTGCAGCACAAAGAATAAGGCTGAATACATCTAAGTGATACAGTAATTACAGGATTACAACAGTTGTAATTATAGTCATGGCTTCCTGACAATGATGATTTTAACTTGCACTTTACTCAAGCACATATACACCGATCTCCAAAACTGCAGCTTCTGCGGGGTGTTCCTGTTCTGCAGTGGTCAGTATCTGTCAAAAGTGGTCCAACAACAGGGTCATGGGCGGCCGAGGTCACTGATGTACGTGGGTCCAATCCATCAGACGAGTTACTGTAGCTCAAACTGCTGATTCTGATAGAAAGGTGTCAGAACACACGGTTTATGTACGGGTCTGCATGGCAGCAAACCAGTCAGGGTGCCTATGCTGACACCAGTCACCCACCAAAAGCACCAAGAATGGGCAGGTGAGCATCAGAACTGGACCACGGAGCAATGACAGAAGGTCACCTAGTCTGATATTCACATTTTCTTTTACATCACGTGGATGTGTGTGTGCGTGTGTGTGCGTGTGGTGTGCGTGTGTGTGTGCCTTGCTTACCTGGGGAACACCTGGCACCAGGATGCACTTTGGGAAGAAGGCAAGCTAGCGGAGGCAGAGTGTGATGCTTTGGGCAATGAGCTGCTGGGAACCCTTGGATCCTGCCATCCATGTGGATGTTACTTTGACATGTCCCACCCATCTAAGCATTGTTGCAGACCACGTGCACCCTTTCATGGAAACGGTATTTCCTGATGGCTGTGGCCTCTTTCAGCAGGATAATGCGCCCTGCCACAAACAAAGATGGTTCAGGAATGGTTCTCCAGATCTCAATCCAATGGAGCACCTGTGGGATGTGCTGGACAAACAAGTCCAATCCACGGAGGCCCCACCCACCAGCTTCCAGGACCGAAAGGATCTTTTAGCAACATCTTGGTGCAGATACCACAGCACACCTTCAGGGGTCAAGTGGAGTAAAAGGGGGACCATCACAATATTAGGCAGGTGGTCATAATGCTTGATCGGTGTATCTTATTGATCAGTGGATCTGCTTGTGGAGAGCACATTTAGATTTACACGTAGTTTTGGGGGTCAGGCACAAATGTGTCACATTCACTGCTTTGTCCTGGATTTTTTTTTTTAAAGCATTTCCTTGAAACATTTAAGTTAAGCATGTGACATGTTTGTGATTCAGAGACAAAGAATACCCTGGTAGAAGATGATGAGGATTTGGAGGAAGAGAGGAAGAAGAACCTGTCCATTCTGCAGAGCGTTCTTGGCCAACAACAATGCAGCAGCAAGACTACTGGCAAAGCCAAGAAGTTCAGGTGAGCTTCACACAGTCTGAAGCAGAACAGATGCTTCATCATTAGGGAGAAAATGAAGGAACTTAAAGTTGTGTGTTTGTGCGTCCGCAGAGATGTGTCAGCGCTGCATTACGACCCCAGCAAAGAGGAGCACGCTGTGTTTGAGACCAAAAACGATGAAATCAAGAAGGAGAGGTACGAGCCCAGAAACATGACTTTTCGCCTAGAATGTATCATATTAATAAGTTGATTATCCGTATTAACCAGATGAGACACTATTAAAGGAAAAATCTGAGATTTTATAGTTTGTTTCTTTCAAGAAATTCCATGGAAACTTCCCCACCCTGTATGTGTGGGATTTGTTTCCACTGAATTCTTTAAAATAGCTCAGAAATCTGTAGCCTGGCGTTGGAAATTTCATTAAAACAGCAGGGAAGCTAGCTGAGTAAAAGTAACCTGTAGCAGTGATCCTACTACCTACGAGTCAGCTCAGCACAGATCCAGACAATGTTTAGGTAACATCACAGTGTGGCTCACACACTGTAAACACCGTAGCGGCTGCGCACTGGAGTGTACCCAAAAAAAAACGGCTGAAGGGGGCTGGCTGCACACCCCGTGTCTAACTGCTGTAGTCTTGTCAGCCCTCCCTCACACTTTTTCCTGAACCACTCTGCCCGACCTCTCCTCCTGCAGCTGAGCAGAAACCAGAGTTAGAATGACATACCCCCCCGTAAGTGTGTAATTACGCATCATTATATAACACTGGTTTTACTGTTTAACCTGAATTGGGCAGTGTTGTGCAATGATTTTATGTGCAGCACTCTTAACATTTATGTAAACAAAGGATTTCATATAATTTTTTTAAAGATTTTTGCTCATCAACATGTGCAGGAGAAAAAAATACGGCATCTGATGTTTGCTTTGAAACACTGGACATGATTTTTAGGGTCTTGAGCTCTAATAGATGTGATTAAACAAAAAGTGACGCGTCATAATTAAACGCTAATGTGTTGCCACTGATACAAACAATGTGCTGTTTTGATTGCATGAGATTTTGTCTTGAGAACAACATAAAAACTTTTTTTAATCCTAAAATTTGGGAAATTTGTGTGTTACAGCAGCAAAAGCAATAAACGCAACCTAGAAATGACTTCACTACACTATGGAGCCACCTGATTAAATAGAAAAAAGAAATAATTAATAACCATTGATCATTAAAGCGGCTCAGTGTGAGAAGGTTTTAAGTGTAGTGCAGAGTTCAGGGTTGCTTTGTAGGCAGTTATTGAATGTGTATGAAAGATTTCCTGTATCTGTCCTTGTGCGAATCGGTCTCTCTCTGCTGCCCGTCGGGCACTTTGTGCACAGTTCAGCATTCACACATTCAGAACGTCCTCCGACTCCACAGCATCCACCTTCTCAGCTGCACCTGTACTCCAGTAAAATTTGTCATGTGATCCGTTGTTTTCACAGCAAAGCTGCCAGGAAGAAGAAGCGGGAGGAGGCGCAAAAGCTTCCTGAAGTTCCTAAAGAGATTTATTACGACGTGTCAGGCGACCTGAAGGCCGTGTTCGGTCAGAGCAAGCATGAGACCGCTGAACAAGAAGAAGAGACAAACTGGGACCAGGTGGAAGAAGAAGAGGGTACAGAGAAGGAAGAAGAGGTCGCCCCATTGGCCTCTGTTCTCTCTGCTCCCGGTGCAGAGAACGAGGATTCATCTGGATTTAAGTTTTCCTTCTTTGGAGATGACACAGAGGCAGAAAGTAACGAGACGGGTAGGTAGAACCCTGGATACTGATCTCAGTCTTCCCAATACAAGAATTTGATATTTGTTTGTTTTTTAAGTCTTTCGGTCTTTCTCCAAACAGCTGAGTATAAGGTGGAGGCCATACAGACTCCAAAGGTGTCATGGCGACAGGACCCACGTTTCCATGACAGCAGCTCAGAGGAGGAAGAGGACGAGCAGGAGGAAGATGAGGAGCAAAGCGGCGCCACGGCCAGAACCACAGAGTGAGGAAAAACAGGCGTTGATCCTATAAACTGCTTCACGTGTCATCCCAAATGCGTTAGCATTCAATTCCAAAGTGTTACATCCCGAACTGTGAGAAGCTAGAAGCAGTGACTGTAGTTGGCGCTGCTTTCACACACCTGACCCCTCACTGCATAAAGTGCATATGATTGTGAGACTTTTTCAGAAAGTTCTGAAAGGGGGTCCCCCCCTTAGCTCATCCAACCCAGAGGACCCTATAATCCACTCGATCCCCCCAGCTTCCTCCCATATAGCATTTGCCCAAAATTAACACTAAAAAAGGAAAGTTATAAAACTGAATGGGCACGCACAGTTCAAGGAATACCAGATAGACCATCATCTGAGCATTTGTGTGTTTTTGTTGTGTTTTTAGAGCGGTGACTCCATCACACACTGAATTATTCTTCTTCTACGCCGATGACAACAGACTGACAGGTGAGATGGTGATTCCAAAAGAGAGAGGATTAATTTATAACTTATTCCCGAGCTTCACCGCTCCATAGGTACATACTTTTCAGCAGGTTAGATCTGCAGATGCATTTTAATGTTCAATAAAACTTCTAAATTTGAGTTCTGCTTTTGATGTGATGTCACTGTTCTTCTCCTGTAGAGGGTCCCAAGTTGTTCTGCCGTGTGTCGGGGTTGGAGGAGCAGAGGGAGCACTGGGAGGAGAGGAGGAGCGAACTCAGACAGGTACATATGAGTTTACATGAATGTCATCAAAGTAAACCTTTTCAAATCTTCACAGTTTAATCATTTTAATGGTAAGTTGTCTATACATTACACTTAATTGTTGTTAATTGTGTTAAAGGTCTGAATTGGAATGCTAGTTTTTGAGCTTTCCTGAGAAAGTCCTAGTAATTCTCTCCTCTAGACCAAAAAATTTGTAGCCACTGCTTCATATACTGGTAATAAAGTAGCTTAAGGTGCCGATCGGCGAGGCAGTGCCGTACTTGATACAGTTCTGGAGTTACTGCTTTTCCTAACTGCCTGGAAATGGCTCTTCCCAAGTGTATAACATGTGATGCACCTTGAACCTTCTTTGTGTGTTTGGGTCACTTAGTACATAACGGTACCCACAACACACAGCTTGTGGTGCTGAGGTCACCCTTCTAGGCCTTTATGGACCTGTGATGCCAAGGAGCTTGGAGGCTTGACATAAGTTAAAGACACTGGGAACATCTTGCACAAACCACCTTTGATTTCCTGCCCGGCTGAGGCCTCAGTGTCAGGACTGTGTCTGGGAGGCTGGGTTCTGAGCTCCATTCCTGTCTGTCCATCTATTCATTTTCTTTACTACTTGCACAGCTTGGGGATGCAGGGGCGCTGGAGCCCATCCCAGCTGTCACAGAGTGAGAGCATGGGTGCATGCTGGACAGGTCCCAGGCACCGACAGGCGGTCTTCTTAATGATTTTGAAACCCAATCACTGAGCTGCAGCGGCAGGGAGAAAGATTTCTGTAGCTGCAAAGCTTCAACCACAGAGCTCCAGAATCATAAACCCGCAGCAGCAGTGAACCTTTCATCACCCCTTCAACAAACCCAGCTGTCTTCCTCGCTGCAGGATCTCAGAGTTCTGGCATCAGTTTCTTGGATTGGCGGTAATCCAGGAGACAGAATTGGGGCAGGACTATATTTCTGTGTTTGAAGAAATCCTTTAAAGTTTTGAAATGTTTTTCTATCATGAGTAAGTAAGATGAAAATATTAGAGCTTCAAATGCTGCTTATGAGTTTAATATTTATAAATACTGGCAGACAGTGAATTTAATCTGCTGCATCACTCAGCATGATTCTCAACTTAATGCAGATCAAATCTGTGGGTGCATAAAGATTTCCACACATCTGCATATGTCAGATCTGATGATTGTGTAGAAAAAGTCACATGATCAAAAAAATAGCCAACCGAGAGCCTTACCTGGGGAGGAGCTGCTGATTCTTATTAAAAGTTTTTATGCTTAGTTCAGATTCTTCTGCATACACAACTCTAGCAGTTTAACAGCTGCACATTTAAAAATAATTGAACTTAAAAACTGGGCCCATACCCCTTCAAAACAGATTCTTTTTAACAAAAGCCTTTATTATTGTAGACTAAATCCAGATAAAAATATTAAGTTCAGACTGGATGAACTGGCTTGAGTTATTTGGTGGAGACATTTCTGCTTTTCCTGTGTCCACAGGAGTATCGCAAGAAGCACAGGGATGCTAAAAGGAAGCTGACATCCTCCCTGAAGAGCTGAGGACTGGGGGAAATGAAGTCTTTGTGTTTCAGCACTCATCGGTCTGGACTTCAGGAATTTGTGCCTGAATGATCAGTTCTCCTTTTTGGTGCTGTCGTTTTGCCTCAGACCGATCGTCGCAGTCAGCAGGATGGCTGCCAGAGACAATGAAATCATCTGAATGTTTAAGATCGTCCAGCATTTCAGATTTATTGTTCTAGTAAATATCGATATCTGGATGAGAGGTTAACAGCAGCTCCTAGCTGCTGTGAAAAGGACTGCAAATGTGCAGCAACACCCATTTATGGAGGACCAAACCTGCTATAAAAATGGACAAACAGAACGGTCAAATAAATAAAGAAATTTTCTCATTAATATTAAAATGGAACTTCACTGATCATTTTTTCCTTGTGGTTGTTTCGGGATTCACAAATATTGATTTTTTTTTTTTTTTTTTATAAATATCACCACTTTTTTGTTCTCTTATTAATTTGTTTTTGTGCAGGTTTGGTCCTCCGTACTTATGAGATGAACTTTTTACCTCATGAGGAGATGTTTGTGTTTCACGTTGTGCTTTGTAAAATAAAATGAAATGAGATTTTGTTTATTTGACTATAAAGATGCTTTCAGTTTGTGGGAATATTTTGTGTCCAGTTTATTAGGTACACCTAACTTAAACCTGACTGGTCTAAATAAGAGTTTGTAGCTATAGTGGTGGTGTGTCTTGGGGAGGTTGGTGTCAGTCCTGTGGTCTGGATGGAAATGTCTTCACATCTCGCTGTGGATGGATTTTCTATTACACAATAATTATACATAAAATTGCTAACAAAAAAGAGTTTTTTAGCAGAAAGTTCTTGGATTTTTTTCACCTATTCATAATTCACTACATGTGGCATTTTTCACCAACCGTCTTGAACTAACTTTATTTCAGTCAGCATGGAGCTCTGAAAAAGCTGCTGCCCACCTTTGTTTACTCCGTGGTAACAAAGATACACGTGTTTGTGTAATGTTTCACGAAGTATTCATTGACAGCTTGACCAACTGGATCAAAATCCGTTTTTACATTTAAACAGTGAAGTTACCGCCTGTGTGGTCCCAGGATTTTAGTTTAAAAATTTAGGGTGTTTTCTTATTTTGAAATTTCTCACCGGAAACCGTGTTGTGCTCGGGGGGGGGGGGTCTTGATATTGGCCAATAACAGGTGCTGCAAACTCAGCAGCCGACTCAAAAGTTGTCGCTCAGGGCTGGAGTGAGACAGAGCTGTGGCACAAACTTTGTTTACAACACGTTTTATTTGAGCGGTGAGGTTGTTCTGCGGCACATGTCTGTGATAGAGGCATTCAGGTGCATTCAGGTAAAAAATGAGCCCGCTTTGGTGTGTTTTGCTTCTCTTTGTGCAGCGCGCGGAGCTCCGGCATGTGCGCGCAGCTCCGCCGGAGGCGCATCGGGCGGAGGATGCTGGCGCGCCGCCTGCGCTCAGAGAGGTGTCTCTCTCACCGGAGAGGAGCTCTCTGAACGGGTTTGAAAGTTCAGGACTTCCCGGTGTAAAGCGAGTGGCCCGAGGAGCCAAAGATGGGGGGTTCAGGAAAAGAGAACCGGCTCCCGCGAACAGTTTCGGGCATCCGCGCCGGTACGACGACCCGAGCGGCTACTTCACCACACCGCGGACGCCCCGCTCCACCTCCGCCCCGCTGCGGAACAGCTCGTCGGGCCGCGGCTCGGGGCTCCACAACCCGCTGTTCCCGGTCACCGACGGCTCCTACTGGGCGTACGCAGTCATGCTGCTCGCGCTCGTCCTGTTCGCCGCGGGCATCGTGGGCAACCTCGCGCTCATGTGCATCGTGTGGCACAACTTCTACCTGAAGAGCGCGTGGAACTGCATCCTGGCGGGGCTGGCCTTCTGGGATTTCCTCGTGCTGTTCTTCTGCCTACCTGTGGTCATCTTCCACGAGCTCACCTTGAAGAGGTTGCTAGGAGACCTATCCTGCAGGCTCGTGCCCTACCTGGAGGTAAGGAGAAGGTGAACGTGCGCGTGAAGGGAAAGTGAATGAAAGGTTCATAACACGTTACAATGTTGCTGAACATCCTTTTTTATTCTTAAACCTCCGGGTTACCAACGTTAAAGTATCAAAAAACAAGAAAAAAACACTGCTTAATGCTACAGTGATTAAATGAATCAGTGATTAATGATTAAAACTGAATATAATTTTAACAATACTTTTAAAATCCAATGAATTTACTCTGATAATCATTATGCTTAATCTTTTATCTTATTGAAATATATTTATTCACCCATAAGCTAAACTGTGTGCTAAACAGTTATCTTTGTGAAACATTAAGTTGTAGGATCAGATGATTACATTTTCTGTAAGTAATCTTTTAATTGGCTGTTTATTTTAGCACTGTAGCCGTGCAGAGTTTGAAATTTCACTAAAACTCACACACAGTGAGGCAGAGACTGCGGTGGAAGTTTTTACACCTCGCGTTTGACTCATTTAAAATGATTTCCAGTTTAATAAAGGGACCTCGGGGTCTGATGAATGGCCCGTTTGTGTGTCTTCAGTGTCAGCAGCCTTTGCTTTGAGCAGACGCACTGTTATGGTCTGTTTGGCCTCTTCAGCTGTCTGCGATGAACCATCAGGGGACGCTGGTGTGGGGCCCCAGCATGAAGAGACTCTTCATCCTCGGCTCCCAGAACTAAACAGTGAAATACAGAGATGCTGTTTTCAAGAATGGGGGTGTTTATGTGCAGGTGCAGACCCAACTTAGTCTCAGTAAGGAAAGAGAAACTATTTCCAACACTGATGAATGTTGAATGAACAAAGGGTAAAAAAAAATTAAACTGAAACATCCTCCCGCTGGAAAAGAGCTTCTGCTTTAGTGCCGAATGTCAGCAGCAGTTCAGTTTGGAATAAAAACAAGTTAAGCTGGAAAACTGGAAGAATTTTCACCGCGTGCGCTAAAATCTCCACATTTTAGGCTGTTTGGAGGCCCAGTGTACGCTGGAGAACAGAGGTGCAACTAAAGATATAGTTTAAAATTTTTCTTGATTAATCAGGCAGTTATACTATTACCTGATTAGTTATCTGGGCTATAAAATGGTATTTAAAGAGTGCCCTTAAATAGATCTCCTTTAAGTGCTTTGGCTGAAGACACTTTTAATCAGTGGCTCTTCTCACAGCAAAGATGTTATTTTGAATCATTGACATGGACAACAAGAAATTTAAAGAATGTCATAAAAGGACAGTTCTTAAGGGCCAACTGAAAAATTGTTTTCATGATTAACTGCTTCTCATTATATAAAATATTGGAAATTAGTTTAAAAAAAACTCCAGTTACAGTTCCTCACAGACCAAATAATTCAAAGGTATTTTAGGTAACATCAAATAAACAGAATTTAGAAGCTGATGTTGGTGAACGTTTGACATTTTTGCCAAAAGAAAGAAAGCATTTCTAGAAAGAAACACCTAAATGGAGTTTACAAGTGATCAAATGGTGATGTGATTGCTGCTGAAAGTTACCAAACTATGAACAGACTATGAAACTGTCCTATCGTCCGGCCCGGCCATCGGGACAGTTGTTTTAAGTTAGAAGCTGAGGCATTAGCTCCATTTAGATTTACCGCTCACTGAGTAATGAGCGCTTCAACACGGAGGCCCGTGGAGTCCTTCTTTGGCTCTAAACCAGCTCTGTCCGCCTACACAGCTTCAGATCACTGAAGTGGAGTTTTGCTAATTTGTAATAACAGCTTGTGTGAAGCAGCCTTTAACAAGGTCAGGCTGCCGGCCTCCTCTGTTCTTTGCAGCTTCACCTATTTTTATGCTAATGAGTGAATTAATTTCTGGTTAACGAATTACCATTTGTTGTTTTTTTTTCTTTCCCAGTGCTCTTTTACTGAGCAGTGTCGAAGCGGGTCAGGCTGCCAGCTGCCCTGTGCTCTGTTAGTTAAACTATTTTCATGCTAATTAAAGCTCTGTGTTAATTATCTCGAGTTGTGTCTTAACAGTCTGAGGTCGTTAAGCACTCACAGAGGGAGGACAAGTCTCTGTAATGATAGTCCTTGTTTCTGGCCAAAACCACCAAGTTTAGTGGGCACGAGGCAGCAATAACTGTCCCCAGTATGCAGGCTGAGAGCGGTTACAACACAACGACCCCTGTCCTTCCCTCCGTGTGCCTTTTCGTTTCTTTTTTGGTGTTCTGAATGTTAATGCAAAGTTGTTTTTGTAACTTTCTTCTTAATGCTGTAGATTTGGTGAATTCAGCCTGTAGCTTGGCATAAAAACGCAGAGGAAATCCTCAAACAAAGCGTCGGTCAGAGCGTAGATGCTGGCAATGTTGAATTAGAGTCTTAATTTGGCATTTGGAACTATATTGTTAATTTATATTAGCCAAACAGCTGATGTGTTTGTGCCAGTACAGTACCAGAGTTATCTTTGTCAATAATGTGGTTACACAAAGTAACCTTTATAAAATGTCCGTTAACTAGTCATAAATGACACCCTAATGTCACATAGAGCATTTATTAGCAATAAATAAGAACAGTATTTTGGTGTTTCTGGCTGACGGTAGGATCTCTTCTGCAGCTTCAGGTGGTTCAGTCACGAGTGCAAAAGACAAACAATAAATAAATAAACAGCTGACATTTGTTACACAATCAGAAAATGTGACGCCTCAAAAACAAAGCTGAACAGTGTGAAATCTATCTAGTCATTAGCTCGTCCTGGATCAAACTTACTTGCTTAAAACTTATTTAAAGCAATAGTTAACTTATTTTGGAAAACGTTTTCTCCGTCTCTCTGAGAGTGAAATGTCTCGATAGCACACGACCTTTGTGAAAACATCAGCGACTGTAATAGAAAATTATTCGGACACAGGGCAAATCACGACTAGAAGATGAGTTTGGGATCCAAATGTAGGTTAAAAATAAGAACTTTTATATGCTGTAACTCATTTTGACCAGTCATCGATCCCACATGGGGAAATTTTCCCCTGAAAGTTTCCCCAAAGTGCAGTTTTTACAGTTTTCTCCTGTGAATTATCAGAAAACAGATCAGACATCCAGGGTAACGTCATGAACATTAAACTGGTGCAGTTCTGCTGTTGAAACTATGATATAGACCATGATAGTGTTGCTCAAAAAAAAAATTCAATGAAAATGATTTTGGCTTTAAAGTGCGACACTTGGAGGGAGTGCGACTGATTTGGTTTCAGTTTTTAACAGAGAATCAAGTACCATAAAACATATCTGCAAACACGTCTACATTTGTTACATTATATCTCCTTTTTTTTAAACCACAAAACATTTATATTAAAATTCACATCGTGATTTAGCAGACGTTATATGCTCCCCAGAGGTTTGCTGCAGATTGAATGGGTGAGATCTTCCATGTTGGTGCTGTGGGTACTGCAGTCAGATGTGGATGTGACTGCGCTGCAACTGTGAATGTGTGTCTGTATCTGGACTGATTCTTAGTAATGTCCTATTATTATTGTGCTCAATTTTCTCACTCTGTCAGGTGACCTCTCTGGGCGTGGCCACGTTCAGCCTCTGCGCTCTCAGTATTGATCGTTTCCATGCAGCCACGGGCCCTGGACCCCATCAGACTCCAAAGGTGGAGTCCTGCCAGTCCATCCTTTCCAAGCTATCTGTCATCTGGGTGGGCTCCATGGTGCTAGCTGCCCCCGAGCTGCTGCTGTGGCAGCTCCTCCAGGAAACTGTTAGCCTGCCGACGCTTTCCAACGACCTACAGCAGAGCCATCATGGAGGCTCACTGATGGCGGCCTTTAGAGCCCGGACTGATGCATTTAAGGTGGATATGTGTGTCCGTGAGCCATCTGTGGAGCTCCCAGAGAGCATCTACTCCCTGGTGCTGACCTACCATGAGGCCCGAATGTGGTGGTTCTTTGGATGCTACCTTTGCTTGCCACTGCTCTTCACTTTGGCCTGCGACTTGGTGACAAAGCAGGTGTTAGCGCAGCGACTACCGCAGAAACCCAGCAGTGACAAGGTGACTAGCAGGTGCTCGTCTTCCTCTTCGTCTTCCTCTCCGACAAAGAAAAAGCAGCATGTGAGGGAGCAGCGGCTACGCTCCACTGTGATGGCGCTCACCGTCTTGTACATCACGTGCAACCTGCCGGAGAGCATTTGCAACATCACCCTGGCATACATCTCTGTCCCGGTGACCTCTGCGCTCCCGGCTCTGGTTCTGCCGGCGCTGGGTCTGATCGGGCAGTTCCTGCTGTTCGTGCGCTGCTCTGCGACGCCCGTGATGCTGCTGTGTCTGTGTCGGTCGCTGGGCCAGGCCTTCATGGACTGCTGCTGCTGCTGCTGTGAAGAGTGCCTCCCTGATGGCAGCTCCTCTTCGTCATCCTCTGCCTCAACTGCGGCGACCTCCACCCTCTCCTCACCCACATCGCCTTCACCAGTCTCCCTGTTTCCTTCCAGCAAAGAGGAACCAACGAAGAGCCTGTTGCCGGCAGAACCAGCAGTCCATGAGAGAGTGAAAGACTCATCAGCAGTTATTGGGACACCCTGCTGAGGTTCAGAACTGCTTGAAACTACTTTAAAGAGTCATTTGGGTTTAATACAACTTGGTTCTTTTTTGGTAGCTGTGTTCCACATAAATAAGATTTCAGTCAGGACCACGATAGTCAAAAGAAGGATGGAATCTCCATCTGCAGCAATTTACATTTGGCAGCATGACTCTTATCTGAGACCTCCATCAGTAACAACAGATATGGCAAATATGGTGGAGGTGGGTTGCACAGGGGCACAGTAGCTGTGAGCAGGCTAAAGCAGTTTAAATAGCCTGCCCTATATGAGATACCAGCTAGCTATGTAGAAGCATATAAGTTGAAGCATCAGCTGATGTAGGTTTGTTGTAGAGATCAGCTGATCAGCCTGGATCGTTGCCTGCCTGAACTAATGTTTGATTATATTCACAGATGGAGCTGAGATCTTGGAACACAGCTGCATCACTAAGGAAGGAAGGAAGCATCAGTCAGTGCAGAAGAGAGAGGACCAGAAATAATAAAGTTTGGAAACAAGAGTCTCAAGAATCAGTTGTAAACTGGTCCATCACAGTTATAGGCCTCCAAGCGTATCAATTCCCTCTATAAATCCTGCTTTTTTTTTGGACCTCTTGCACACCTCAGTCAAATCTTTTTCCGCACTGTTAAGATTTCATAGCCACAGCCGACTTTTTTTCCAATGTGAAAAATTACTTATGGGATTAACAAAGAATCAGACCCAAGCGAAATCAATGCAGGCATTGTTATTGATAAAATTTTGGCAACATCCAACCCTACTTCCAGCTTTGTAGCAATACTGCTGGGGCTGAATTGGAAAACAAATTCCCCACAGTAATGGTTTGAAATCTTGTAGAAAGATCTCCCAGATACATTTCAATACAATACATTTCCTCAGAGCTCAACTGTTAGCTCGCTGATTATGTTGTTAGTGCGGCTGGTCAAAATTATGGACAAAAAGTAACAAGATGAGTCCAGCCAAGTTGTAATAAATCGTCCTTTAAGTTCAGTCTGTATAAACTTGGGTAGAGCCGCTGTAGAGCAGAGGTTTGTCAGACTAGAGCTAGATGATTATCCAGATTATGTGCCGTGTTCTAGATGGATTTAATTCCATTATTGAATGATTTGTCATCTTTTTATGCTACAATTTCCATGTCATAGTTATTGATAATTGTCTAATTCTCATTCAGGATATTTGTAAGTACTGTATCGAAGAGAAACACTAGATCAGTTGAGTTTGGGAGTTTTTTTTGGGGGGGGAGGCATTTAAACTGAAAATCAAGAAATACTGCACCAAGACAACTGAAGCAGACGGATGTTTGTGAACATTTAAAAATATATGATTTTGCATGCATACATGGCTCACGTGCAGCCGATTTAAACTGCACAGGGGTCATCAAATACACACAAGCGTGAAATACATCAATCAACCTTATGAAGAAATGTGAAACTGAAGTTTGACCTTTTTTACTTGTTTTGTTATTTTTGATTTAATAAAATACATTTTGAAAAAGAAACGTTCACCTGTGAATAATTTGTGCTCAGCGTGCTTTTTAATATCTGGCACACACACAAGCAGAACAGTAGAGCTGTTTATGGAAACTGTATCTGATGCTAGAAAGCAAAAACTTTAAGTTAATGTCTTAATGAAGATAAATGAGCTTAGTTACACAATCCATTCAACAGACAAAACCTTTAAGATTTGATGCTGTGGTTTTCAGGTCTTTAATAACTAGCGGCAGCAGAAAGACACATCTGATTTTTTGAGGGAAAGTGGGTATATTAGACAAAGGATCTTGAAGATGGAGCTGCCGGGCAGGAGAAAAGGAGGAAGACCGCTGAGAAGATTAATGGATTTAGTGCAGGAGGACATGGAATAGATCGGTGTGACAGAAGAGGATAGCAGGGAGCGGGTGAGATGATCTGTTGTGGCAGCCCTTAAAGGCAGCAGTCGAAAGAAGAAGATCAGGATTTTATATGCTGGTTACGTCCTTCTCGTTGCAGATTTATAATACAAGCTAACTACACGGAGTAAAGTGTTGAAGACTGAAGTGTGTGTTGTAGCTCATAGGGAGTACACACCTTAGACCAACTCCAGCCAGGTTAAAAAAAATTCCATAAAAAAGGTTCAAAAGTAACAGTTTAATTTATCTAAAGTTAATATAACGAACTTCCCTTTTATCCAAAACCAATGAAAAGCCAGTGGGTCACTTTGCTGCATCAGTTTACATGCACACACTGAACTTTGACTCCCTCCCACAAACACAAGTGCGTCTCCAGCACCGAAACTAGTTTCCCTCCTGTTTAAGTGACAATGTTTAAAAGCTACAAAGCCTGCTGAACTGAAACCTCAAATATGTTTGACACAAAATAGTCAAAAAGAAAATAATGGTTCATTCAAAGCGCCAGGAAGGTCATACATTATTTTATTTACAGCCTCAAAGTTCTGAATTATATTTATGATAAACATTGCAAGTATATAGAACAAAAAATAAACAGACGGTTTTATTTTTTAAAACGAAGAAGGAAGACAGAAAGAGGAGAGGGAGTTTCCTGGTTATATTTAATGAAGATCTGCGCTCTCCCAGTGGTTGTTGTTTGGATTTGTTTTATTTAGAGAGCGATCGCGCGTGAACACTGTGATGTCCGCTGGAAAGAATGCTTCTGCGCAGTGATTCCAACACCCACAGACTCAGAAAGCTCTTCATGCCTGACTGTGACACTCCTTTTTGTCATTATTCAATTACTGAAGGTCACAGCTTCACAATAACCGCTGGCCTCTGAGTTTGAGCAGCCATAATGAACACAGTCGCTCTGTGACCAGTTGCTCAGGAGAACAGACAGGAATTCCTCGCTTTCCCAAGCAGTTTCCACCCAAGTGTTTTAAAGTCTTTCTCAGCCTGTTTTCTCATTTTTAATATGCTGACCTAAAAAAAAGCGTTTTTCATGCTTGTCCTCCAGCAGAAAATGTCTACAGCATTGCGCATATCATCCAAGTCCTGTGTCTTTTTGCAGAAAATATAATGTATGGATAGAGATATATTTGTGGCCAATAAAAATTATCATTTTAAATGTCAGATTTTTTTCAGCCTGATATGGAACACATCTGTCTGTGCTTCCCAACTGCTGTTTAAACCTTTCCTTTGCAAGGCTCAGCCAGTCAGAAGGAGGCTGACTTAAAGCACAGTAAAGATTGTTTTGAAGTGTCAACCATTCAAAGCTCCTCTAGAGTGCAAGGATAAAAATAAGGAGCTGGAAATTAGATTAATAGGCTCCCTTAACTACTTGCATGTAACTCACACTAAATTTACTTTCAATAAATTCTGTACAAATTATAAAACTCAATGTTTTACTGCACTCTCTGTAAGGTTTCAGTAAGAGAAACTCTTTCAGCAGATCACAAATGGGCAAAATTCCTGATTTAGAGGACACATTTAACAAACAGTAACAGAGCATGGCCTGGAGACACTATGACATGCCAGACTTTCAAATGTTTAGTTGGTCTGTTTTTTGTTTTTTTTTTGCTATTCTCTGACTCTATCAGAGTAATTTTGCATGATTCAGAAAGAGTTAAAAATATTCCTTATTTATCTTCTACTGCACTTGATGCAGCCCCTGAGGTCATGCGCTGTCTGGAGCAAGCAGCTTAAGCTCCTCTCTGTTTATTTCCACCATCCTTTTAAACCAGCTTTCTTCTGATTGGCTGGTTCTGTCATAGACCTGCACTTCTCTGATTTTGTTTTGGTGCTTTAATGTTCTCTGAGTCCAGGTTGGGTTGGACGCCTCTGGGCGAAGACTTGGGCTCCCGCTCTTCACCGGCTCACCTGTCGCTTATCAGTCTCACCAGCAGCCAGAATTCCGGGACCCACTCTCTACAAGATCGCCTCTACTTGTGCAGTAAGCAGGCTCTTTCATGGCGTTCCTGGGAGCCGTAGACCTGCTGCTTTAATGTCCCTGTTTTCCAGTGTTTCCTGTGTGGCTGAAGAGGAGTTCACTTACCAGAGTCATTTACCTGTTTCCATCAAGCTGACCCATTCCTTCTGGAAATCTCCCTTGAAACACTCACCTCTCCACCTCACCTGCCAGCCTCCTATGACCTAAGCTTCCATCGAAGAACAAACTAGTTACCCTTACTTACACCAACCTCATTATTTGAAACTATAGCCTGGTTCAATCTGGGCGTCTCCCATTGCAACAGTATACAGTATGTGATGGGAAAAGTATAACAGGTCCCCTTTAAACTTGGAGCTCAATCACAGCGAGTCCACATTCCTAAAGTTGAGCTAGGGCTGGTGGCTGCATTTGTCTCACGGCTCCACTTGGCTGGGAATCTGGGACAGATAGGGTGGCTAGATGTTTAGGCTTAGAGTTCCTTTTAAATTTGTCTTTTGTTATTTTGTGAGACTTTTGGAAAATATAAAACCAAATGACAAGCACCTTTTTGGCTGTTAGAAAAGGGTAAAAATCACACCCCTAAATTTAATATCACAGACTCCAAGTGCCTACATTAGACCCCAAATTACACATTTAATCAGATGAAGTACCAAGGAGCGAAAAACTGTTGCTGTTGACTTTAGAGGGGTGCTTATTTGAAGTGAATTAAGAAGTGTGGAGTACAACTTCACTTTGAAGGCTTAAAGCTTTCATTTGAGGACACCTGAGTCCCTTCACAGATGTTTGCTGCCTCTGAGTTTCACTTTGAGAACCTCTGCTGTATGCTGAGTCTTGGTTCCTTTTGAGTTGAAATATTTGTCCTCCCACGTCTCTTTGCCTGGGCAAAGAGAAGGAGGAGGGGAAGCTTCAATAAGGCCTGCTTTGTTCAGGCATCCCCCTCTCTGGCTCAGAGAGAGACACTTGAACAAAGCTGCATATCAACTATCCACTGAGGGAGTTGCTAAGCTACACGACACCCACCGCCTCCCACCAGCTGCCCCAGTCGCTGAGAAGAGAGAAGAAAAGAGGGCTGAGATGCAGGGAGAGGAAAACGGCTGCGGTCCGCTAAGATAAGCCAAAACTCCTCTCTTCTTGGTTGCCTTGGCAACCAGCTGAGACACAGCAGCATGGTGGCCTTAAGTTAGCAGTATGGCCTTAAACCGACAAGGACCTCCATTTGAATCAGACTGAAGCCCGTTTCTGAACTCTGCATGGCCCTGCTGGGTTTATGTCGGCTTGTGTGATCAAATCAATAAGTCATAATCCACTGATGTGTACAATGTGTACAAGATGCTTGCAGCATCTGGATCTGAAGGGTAAAGTCAGTGTAGAAGTGCCTTACACTTGTATTCTTTCTAATGGCCAGCAGGGGGCAACTCCTCTGGTTGCATAAAGAATTTCCGTGTCTTCGAAAACAGCCTTTGGTTGCCATGCTGAAGGCTTCAATAAACATTTTCCTGATTATTTGATGGCCAAAGCTGCTAGTTTCAAGCCTTACTGAATACAGCATGATGTTCACTTTTTAAAATTTTTCCCTGATTTGTTTCCACAAAGAGCATAAAAGGCATGTTCTGCAGCTGGCCCACCTTAACTGATGAGTGAGAACTGGTGGCACCGCACTGGCAGTCTGTGGGCAACTTCAGACCGCCTGCCTACCTGCAGAGAGTGTCTGTTGTGATATGGGGCAGTGCCAAAAATATGTGGGACAACTGGTCTGTGGGCTATGCCTGCTTGTGCTGTTGTTGGTCTGTTCAGTTCAGTTTCAATTAAATTAAATTTTGTTTTAGCGCCAAATTGCAACAAACAGTCACCTCAAGGTGCTTTAGATTGTAAGGTAAAGACTCAACAATAATTACAGAGAAAACCCAACAGTCAAAACGACCCCCTATGAGCAAGCACTTGGCAACAGTGGAAAGGAAAAACTCCCTTTTAACAGGAAGAAACCTCTGACAGAACCAGGCTTAGGGAGGGGCAGTCATTTTTAAAATAAGATGGTGCCTGATTATTCAAGACCTTGTATGTGAGGAGAAGGATTTTAAATTCTGTTCTGGATTTAACAGGGAACCAATGAAGAGAAGCCAATATGGGAGAAATATGCTCTCTCTTTCTAGTCCCTGTCAGTACTCTAGCTGCAGCATTTTGGATCAGCTGAAGGCTTTTCGGGGACAGCCTGATAATAGTGAATTACAATAGTCCAGCCTAGAAGTAATAAAAACATGAATTAGTTTTTCAGCATCACTCTGAGACAGAAAGTTTTTAATGTTAGAAATATTGTGCAAATGCAAAACAAGCGGTCCCACATATTTGTTTAATATGTGCACTGAAGGACATATCCTGGTCAAAAATGACTCCGAGATTTCTCACAGTGTTACTGGAGGCCAAGGTAATGCCACCCAGAATAAGTATCTGGTTTGACACCATGTTTCTAATATTTGCGGGCTGAGCACAAGAACTTCAGTTTTATCTGAATTTAGAAGCAGGAAATTAGAGGTCATCCAGGCCTTTATGTCTTTAAGACATTCCTGCAGTTCAACTAATTGATGTGTGTCATCTGGCTTCATGGATAGATAAAGCTGGGTATCATCTGCATAACAATGTATGCTGCCTAAGGGAAGCATCAAGGGGGACACATATTGAGAGAGTGGGACTCGTACAAATACCTGGGTGTTCACATGAATAACAAACTGGACTGGACTGATAATACTGTGGCACTGTACAAGAAAGGACAGAGCAGACTTCACCTACTCAGGAAACTAAGGTCTTTCGGAGTGCAGGGAGAACTCCTATGGACTTTTTATGACTCAATGATGGCATCAGCCATTTTCTATGGAGTGGGCTACCAGCATCTCAACGGCAGACAGGAAGAGACTGAACAAAATCATTAAGAGGGCTGGCTCTGTCTTGGGCTGTCACTTAGACCCTGTGCAGGTGGTGGGAGAGAGGAGAATGCAGGCCAAACTGGCATCCATACTGAGGAATGGCTCTCACCCCATGCATGGGACTGTGGCAGCACTGGGCAGCTCCTTCAGTGAGTGACTGCTGCATCCAAAGTGTGTAACAGAATGCTATCCTAGGTCCTTCCTTCCTGCTGCTGTCAGACTCTACAATCAGCACTGACCCACAGCAGACTGTTTACCTGTTTACCATTTTTTCTCATTCACCCAAATTAAGCAAGTGCAATAATTGCTCACTTTTACTAATCTGTATATATGGGCAATAACTACTCACTAATACTAATGTATATATGTGTGTGTGTGTGTTTTTACTAGTGTACATAATGTGTATAGTGTGTAGAGATTTTGCGGGGTAGAGTATTCTAGTATTTGTTTATCAGATTTTATATATTATTTATTCTTGTATTTGTGTTTCTCTGCTGTCCCTTTGCTGTTGTAACATCGTAAATTTCCCACATTGTGGGACAAATAAAGGATTATCTTATCTTATCTTCTTATCTTAAAATAAAATTGGTCCTAGTACCGAACCCTGTGGAACTCCACAATTAACCTTAGTGTGTGAAGAAAACTCCCCATTTACATGAACAAATTGGAGTCTATTAGATAAATATGATTCAAACCACTGCAGTCCAGTATCTTTAATACCTATGGTATGCTCTGATCTCTAATCTGTAATCTCTCAGTGTAAAGCTGCACTGAGGTCTAGCAGGAAATGCTCTTATAATGTGAGATTCTGTTGAAAGGTTTGACAAAACAACAAGCATAGACTGTATATAGAGGATGGACATAGCCACCATGACATCATCCATTCATTTCTGGACTCCACATTTTGAAGGATCAGAGTTTTTACTGCCAATATGAGAGTGGAGTACTAAGTTGCATCTATACACTGTCACAGATCCCTGCTACTTAGGGCTCAGGAACAGATGAGTGATGAGTTTTACCCACAAAAACCACAGCAGGCTGTATTTTGTTAGACAGCACCACTCAAAATGCTCAAAAAGCACCAACACTGCAAATATGGTCTGGAGGTTCAATTTCATTTCAATTTCATGCAGAATTTCAAAATAAAAGCACTTGCTTGACTGTATTTGTCCTTACATTGATGTCCAGGCTCTGACAGTTGTGGTTTGTCTTGTTCTGCTCAGGAAATATGCAGCACGGTATCAGTTAGCAGTGACTATTTCCAGGACAACAGCTCACTGCTAATCAGCAATGCTATCAGAGTCCTGTCCACAAATGAAACCTTCTGTTGGCTGAATGCAGAGCTAGCACAAGCCATCAGTGTTTGCTTAGGATCCTGAAGATACTCTAAATGTCTTCAGTTCATTTACTAGCCACCACTGAAGGTGTTACCAGTAGCATCATTTTACCATTATCCTTTTTTAAAGCCCACAAACAGATTAATTCAAGGTTCCAGTTTATTTGTTAAATATTTAATGTTCTCTTTGATGTTCTCAGTTATACATAAACTTGTTGGCTGGAAATCTTCAGGACTGATGGTTTTTGTACTTTTAAACTTTTAACACAGTCAGGTTAGTGATTTCTTCCTGCTTGCAGTCTCTAAGCCAATCACATCGAGATGTCCGCTACTCCCTAAACACTGAGATTAATTTCAGTCCTCTCAGTATTTCCATTCCCAATTTCAGATACCAAGAGGAAACGGTTCTATTTGAAAAATAGAAAATACTGATAAGGCAGCAGGAGGGAT
The DNA here is from genome assembly GCA_024447675.2 of Pterophyllum scalare. NCBI lineage: Eukaryota > Metazoa > Chordata > Actinopteri > Cichliformes > Cichlidae > Pterophyllum > Pterophyllum scalare. The sequence continues at coordinate 115,604 of JAMQGT020012750.1, read as the reverse complement.
GGTGGTGGAGCTGATTATACCAGTGTCAGTGGACAGGCTGAATTCTAGTTCTTCTTGACTGTGTCTTGCACCACTGAACCAGAAATTATTTGGTCTGTCTCCAGTTGCTGCTGGACTCCCACAGAATCTGCTGAGATGCAAACTTCCCATCAGAACCAGAAGGTCCGAATGCTTCCTTGTCCCCTGTCACTCGTCCAGTTTGTTCTGTTCAGTGAGAGACGGCAGGCGGTGGAAGCTGACTGGAGGCCCACCAGCAGGCTGGGGGAGGACCGCCTGGGCGACTTCCTCATTGATCCCTTTTAAAGGACATGGGAAACATCAGTAAAGCTCACAAATAAACTCTGGGGGTCCCTTTGAGTCCTGAGTAAACAGAGCTTTCATTAACTTGGCAACACTCAGGCAGAAAAAAGCCAAAATTCAAAGGCAGTCGTAAAAACATCAAACAAGATATGAACCCAAATAAATCATACTTTATTGGTTTGTATGTTCAAGATGGGGAGAGTAAGACCACAGAATCAGCCAATAATTATATCAGCGCAAAAATCAGCCCTTTTCACACAAACATTTGTATCTATCACAAATTATTCACACATTTTTCTATCTATCATCAAATATTTGGTACTATGTGCTTCAGCTGCTCTCAATAATGATTTAGATAACATGGAAGAAAAAGGTAATGTAGAATAAATAAAAAGAACCTTTGTTTCCCTTAAGGTCAAGTGTAAACATGTACCGCTAAAGAAAACTGAGATGCTAAAAGTTACAGTATGTAGAAGAAACACATTTCTATCAGTGCCAAACAACAACCGTAATCACAGCATCCAGTCAGCACAAAGCCCAGTGGCAAATGTTAATGCGCATTTGGGCGTTAAGGCAGATGATGCTCAGCTGTAGCTCTCAGGTGTGAGGGAGATCAGGCACACAGGTGTGGTAGACCTGGAAAGACACACACACACACACACACACCACACACACACACACACACAGCAGCAGCAGAGAAATAAAGACGTGCACCAAATGAGATATAACAGAAAATAGGGATATTTTATTTTTATGCTACTCAAAATAAGACTTAATATTGATAATAGCTGAGACTGAGTAAATGGTCTGCTTCCCACTACAAGCCCTGCTCGTCTGTGTAGTATTGTATTCATTGCTGCACTTTCACTGCATGCACAGTAAATAGTGTTTTTTAGGCTTAATGTCTTGCACAATGACACATCGAAACATGGATTTGAGAGGAAACAATTTAGTGTAAATTTTTCCTGTAAAAAAAATTGTTTAATCCTCCCCCCTCCAAAAAACAGACCCCCCTTCCAAAGGTTGCATATCAGATTATAAATCCTGACATACTTCACATCGATGGGATGATGACGTTTGTTCGCCACACGAGGGCAGTGTTGCTCCATGTCAGATGGCCTGACAGCTCTCAGACACACAGAGGGTCGACACCAGGTTAATGATGACAACAGAGGACAACAGGTTAATGATGGTCAGATACAGCTACGATGCTGAAAAGTCCAAAGCCAATGCCTTGATTTCAGTCATACAACAGCTCTACAACAACAAAGACTGCAAACAAAATCTCTGCGAATCACAAAAGTATCTGATTTCACAGAACTTGGACGATTTCAGTGCATCTTTTTCTTTCTTAAGAAGAAGGATTTCAAAGATGAAACAAGCTGATTTGTTCAGACACATCTGGAAATAACCTCAGAGGAGGTTTTCATTCTTTTTGAAATTTTTAGCACTCAGCAGTAGAATGACATTCATAAACCTGCAGAGACTAACTACCAGGTGAATTTTGGAGGATGTAGTTTGTGATGCTGTGGAAATGTATTGTGAAACACTGACAAGGCTTTTCAAGCATTTTGGATCACTCAGACTGGTGGAGGCAAACAGAAACACCTCTTTGTACTCAGCAGGAGGGTGGTGGTGGTGGTGGTGGGGACCTTGGGCCATTGTAACACCCTCAATATCTCCAATTAGAATCACGCTAGAGGGCTGAGACTGATTTTGCCGTGACCATGAACAACTTAGGTTTTATCAGGGCTGTGGGATCTCTCTGCATGGCCCAGTCTAAGCACTTTTGTCTGTGCTGAGAAATGAAGTTAGGCCTCACTGGATTGTATCTCTCCACTGTACTGTTTTTGGTTCCTTTGGAGCATTTTAATGGAATTATATTGCAATATTATACATGGTTCCAGCCATCTTTTATATACAGGCTATGATGTTGATGCACTTTTGTTGTAAAAAAATTTAATTTTACATTTAAATGTTGTATTTAAAAGGAATGGATGTAGATGAATGCGTTGGGGTTCAGTATCTTGCTCAAGGATACTTTGGCATGGAGAAACCGCCAACCTCCTCTACCTCTTGAGCTGCAGCCACCACTTCCTCATGTGTCTGTTTTTTTCCCTGTTTGTCATCACTTCCTGTTTTATTTTGTGAGCTGTCGTTCGAGTGCTGTGGTTTTAGTTTTGCTTCCTTTGTCTCGACCTTCCCAGCTGTTCGCACTTGTTGCCTTGTGTATATATTGTTTGCATTTTCCCCTCGCCCTTTGTTGAGCCGTCCCTCTTGGTGGTGTGTTCATGCGTTGTGTATTTCCTTGTTCTTATTTGCTTCTGTAAAGCTTTTCCTGTTTATTGTGTTCCACAAGTGAACCCAGCCAATAAAACTGAGGTCAGGTCTGTCTCCACATCCTGCCTGCCACACTGCCGTCTCATGACAGCAACACTTTCATTCTTTTCTTTTTCAGCCATTCTGTTGGTGATTTTTGGTGTGCTTGGGATCAGTGTCCTGATGCACGACCCAGTTTGGGTCAAGCTTTAGCGGACTGCATGGTGTTCAGGTCCTGTGATTGCAAAACAAACTGAAATCATCGTATCTCCACCACCATGCCTGACAGTTGATATGAGGTGTTTGTGTTGACAGGCTGTGGTTGGATTTCACCAAACTTGGTGCTGTGCATTATGTCCAAACATCTCCACTTTGGTCTCATCTGTCCAAAGGACATTGCTCCAGAAGTCTTGGGGTTTGCTCAGATGCAACTTTGCAAACCTAAACTGAGTTGCCTTTTTAGAGAGAAGAGTGCTCTCCTGCCAACCCTTCCAAACAAGCTACACTTGTTCAGTCTTTTTCTAATTGTGCTGTTTGGACCTTTAACATTTAACGAGTCTGACCCTGGGGTGAATTTGTTGGGATGTCCGCTCCTGGGAAGACTGGCAGCTATCTTGAATGTTTTCCACACATGAATAATCCTTCTCACCATATGAAGACCGATGGACTTCATATGGTTTGGAAATGGCTTATAACCCTTTCCAGATTGATGGGCAGCAAGGATTGCTTTTCTCCTTACTTTTGTGTTAACACACACCTGAATGTTCCAGAATCTGCCCAAATTTCTGCTTTTATAGAGGTGCTCACACTTATTGATGATCAGCTAACGAAGTGCATTTGGTGGGAGTGGTGGCCTAGAGGAAAAGAGTGTGGTTTGTGTGTGAGGATGCTGGTTCAAATCTCTGGACTGGCATGTACTGGAAAAATGGGATTTCCACCCTTGAATGGATGGAAATGGATTGAAAAACATCTGGAATCCGAACCATCAAAGGGGGAAAGAGCCCCAGAACACCCTCAGGCTGGCATTGGTGTTGGAACGTTGAAGTGCTGCCCGTCTCCACTCTGAGTACACCACTGTGGGCCTTTGAGCAAGACCCTTGACCGCTCCCCGGGCGCTTTCTAGCTGCCCTGCTCTGCATGTTGTGCTGCATGTGTGATGGGTTAAATGCAGAGAGTAAATTTCACTACATTTTTATTAAATTATACATTTTTATTGTATGTGACAACAAAAAGTTGTTTGTTTATTAGCAGCACCTGGCTGTTGCTTTCCCTCCTAATTCTGATGTAAACAGTAACGATGCACCTATGACAGCTCTTTTTTACATGACTGCATGTTTCTTAAATTAAAACATGACTTGTGTATTTCAAACAGTTTGTGAGCTATGACATAGAGTTTCCTCTACAGGTCACCAGCAGTGCAATACCTCTCCATCCTTTTTCACTTTTGCACGAATTAGCACATTAATTCATTCTTTCCAAAGATTAAAACTAAATCTGTCATGGCCACAAACTCCGTCTGATAGTTGTTAGGGAGTTGGAATACATTTTTAGTCCAGAACTTTACTGCTGAGGATTTTCCATCAGCACTGTTCCTCAGTGTGTGTGTGTGTGTGTGTGTTGGATGTGGAGGCTGGATGTTTATACAGTAGGCCTGCAGCTCCCTAACAGAGACCAGCTCACAACCTCCATATTTAGACTCTCAGCAGGTCCAACAGCTCGGCTTGTTTATGACAGTAAAATGCAAGACACAACATAGCATTTTATACCCGCATATGGTGAGTGTGTGTGTACTGATACTCTCACATTGTTAGGACTAAGCAATCCTCACATGGTCCAACCAAAACCCCGAGAGACATTTGTCTCTTGGGGTTTTGGTTGGACTTCAGTTTGGGTTTGGTTAAACAATGCACTGAAGAAATGTAAGCTAATACAATGTCGTCACAAATGTGAAAACAAGTCTGTTTGTTATTTGGCCTCCATTTTTAGAAGGCATGAATCTGAGGACATTTTTAAAGGTCTTTGCAGAAGATGTGATTCTGCTGGGTTCATATGATCATTCAACACAGGGGGGAGGCATCAGTCTGAGGCTATGGTTTGAGACTATCCTGCCCATAGATTGCATATATAAAAGGAGGACATGGTCCTGAAATGTGAAGCCCATGCAGATTATTTTGAGAATTGGGCGCTGTGATTGTGATTGAATCAATGTGCAAGAGCAGCATCTGCAAAGTATTTGACACACTGGGATGGGAATGCACAGCAACAAATGAAAAAATGAGATGCTATTGAAACTGGTTTTCTTTGAAGGGCATCTGGGTTCATCCTTACAGACGAGAGCTAAGACACCGGGGGGGCAGAGCTGCTGATCCTGCGCATCAAAATAACTCAGTTGAGGTGGCTTGGGCACTTATTAAGGATCCCTAATGGATGCCTTCTACTGGAGGTTTATGGACCTAGCCAGCTGAGCTCACTAAAAAATGGAGGTATTTTAAAAAGTGAACACTTTTTTTATTGAAGTTAATGCACTTTTAAAAGTTGTGGAAATTCTGTATCCGCACAAAATGAATTAAATATTTCCAGCAAGTGGTCATGACCATTAGCTTCAGCCAAGAGAAGAACCAAACTCAAAAGGTTTCCACCCGGAAAGTTCGACCAGCTTTTGTGTGGAGGTGGGGGGGTGATTTCTGAGTTCAATATGCAGACAGAAGAGACACATGACAGGGGAATTCTCAAGAACTAAAATTATATATATATATATATATATATATATATATATATATATATATAATTTTTTTTTTTTTTTTTACCTCTTTTCCACAAGTCTTCTTCAGTTCTGAAACCAAAAGGTGAAGAGTCCCAGGTTTTTGAGCATATCCCGTTCAAAAATGTCACCAAGGTCCTCACAGTGTTACTGGAGGCCAAGGTAATGCCATCAAGGTCTGGTTAACCAATGTTTCTAAGGTTTGCAGGATTGAGAACAATAACTTCAATTTTAGCTGAATTTAGTAGCAGGAATTGATGTGTATCATCTGGCTTCACGGGTAGATAAAGCTGAGTATCATCTGCCTAGCAATGAAAAAGTATGCAATGCCTCTAATAATACTGCCGAATGGAAGCATGTACAATGTAAATAGAATTGGTCCTAGCACAGAACCCTGTGGAACTCCATAATCAACCTTAGTGTGTGAAGAAGTCTCCGCACTAACATAAACAAACTGGAGTCTATTATATATGATTCAAGCCACTGCAGTGCAGCACCTTTGTTATCTACGGCAAGCTCGAACAACCAGCTCTAAAGGGGACAACTTCCACAATGGTGTAGAAACCTGGGACGCTCCATCTTTTGGTTTTAGAACTGAAGAAAACTTTTGGATGTGTGGTGAAATATCTTTAAAAAAAAATAAAGAAATTCAGTCATCTTTTTCTCAAGTTCTCGAGCCTACCATGACCTGGATGACTGAGAACCTACACAGACATACTACAAGGAAATTATTTTCCACTTCTCACTTTTTGTGTAACTACTGGCCAATAAGACACATTAACTAACTTAACAGATGTAGCTTGTGAAACACCGATGGAAACCCTGAAATAAAGTATGTGGTTGTCAGTATGACCTTTAATGATGTTACTGCTGGAGCTAATCAAAACAGTACCACATTTTGTCCCCCGATCTGCACCTCCCCATGCAACCTGACTACGTCTTAAAATGTATCCAGTGTGCCCCTTGTTAACCGAAAACTGTAATCACATTACTGTAATGCTCTGCTGCCCGCTGCCATGGACACAAGTACACGTGTGTCTTGTGAGCCTGTGTGGAGGATAATGGTTGATGTTCTTGTTTTTGATTTGCAGGAATCAAACTGAGCAGCTGCTGTAAATCGGCGGCCAAACCTCCACACAGCAGAGACAGCAGCTCCCTCTTTCTCTCTCTCCGTCTGTCTTTTATTCATTCTGTCTGTCGCTCTACCTTTCTGTTTGAAGCCGAGCTCTGTTTAATTCCCAGTTTCCCTCCCCCTCAGAGACTCAACACTACATCCCATCTTGTCCTTCCCTTTGTTTCTCTCTCTTCCTCCCACACCATCTCCCCTCTTTCATTCCATCTCTCATCATCCGCCGCCTTCAGCTAACCAGCCTCCCAGCAGAGAATTATGAATAGAATTCAAATCAGTTGAGCTTTATTGTCTCCCACCCCCACTCTACCTGCCCCCTCCATGTCTCTCTGTCTCTACTTTCTAACTTTCTCCAACTGTTTTGTATTTATTATAGCTGTGACCTCACACCCACACCGCTCAGCCTCCTATACATTAACCCCTTCTTTCCCTTTCTGTCCTGTCTGCTCAGCAACCAGCCAGTGCTTCAGTGTATAAACCACCATGACTGAATGTGGGATTAAAACTGGAATGGAAGTGCTGCAATGCTCACTGTCAGATTCCTTCTGAAATCAGACCTTCTTTTACAGCAGACACTTTGACTTGTTGCAGTAGGCAAGAACAGGTGGAATTAATGATGGCTCAATCCCATTAAAGCCTGTTTCAGACGTGCGCTCCGGTCCATTATTCTGACAGCATCTGTTCGCACTGGCTTCATGTCTGAATGAGCGCAGTAGTCATCAAGTAACTTATCACCATTTCAACATGGCTCATCTCCGAACGCTTGCAGCTTATTTAGTAAACAGGCTGCCACGTGATTACAAATGAGCATGTTTCTTGTGCTCTTTGTGAGTTTCTGAGCTCACTAAAAAACACGACTGTTTTAACCTAAACCATCAACACACCTCATCATGCCTCATTTCCACCAAAGCTACGCCAGTGCTAGTGCAGAGCCACTTTTGTCTTTGTGCCTTTTGAGAATGAGCCCACATTTGAACAGGCTCCAGATGCATTTCAAGCAAATTTCTTGTGGTAACTGCCACTGTTGCAACTGATGTCAGAGGCTCCAACTCTGGGCCCACACCAAGTTTGTAGGGTAGGGCTGGCGTCAGCTTTTTTGGTGGACAAGCATGGAACCTGTTTAAGCTTAGGCTATAACAGATTCGATAATCTATGACATTTGAGATAAAGGAATACATTTCTAATTTTGAACACGATTAAGAAATTCACAAGCCGTTTTGCAAAGGAGCCAATTGAGGTGGTTCAGGCATCTGACCAGGATGCTTCGGGGACGTCCCACCAGGAGGAGACCCTGGGTGCAGACCCAGGATACGCTGGAGAGATTATATTTCTTGCTTGGCTTGGGAACGACTCGGTGTTCCTCAGAAGAGCTGTGGGAGGTGGCCAGGGAGAGGGAAGTCTGGGTGTTTCTGCTTAGACTGCTGCCCCTGCAACCTGAACTCATATAAGCAGCAGAAAATGGATGTATGAATGGATAGACAATCAATTTTATTAATGCAGAGACCAAATCTCTGCGTGAAATGTGGAGGCAGCTATTACTTGCTGCAGCACACACACACACACACACACACAAACATCCTGCTTGAGGCAATGGTCTGTAAAAACTAAGCCTTCAAAAGTGTAGTCACAAAAGACAATGGTGACAATTCTCATTGCCACAATGGCAACAACTCCTTTGCATTTATGGAAAATATTGCATGCAACAGTGAACCACATGCACAAAAAGCAGCATCACCCCAGACTGGAATACAGCCAACACTAATACACCTCTGCTTTCCTCGCTGTGAGTAAAAACAGTTTTGAAAGAGGTCATAGAAACTCGGAGATAAAGAAATGAATGTTTTTCTCGCTAGGATGAGCAGATGGATTTAAATCTGTGTCTGTGAAGCAGTATATAAGTTGCAATGTGGTGAGCCCAGCTTAGCGTAAAGACCGCTTCCCCGTCTGTTAAAAAAAATACACCTGCAGTCATCTGCGGGGGCGCTTACAGAGATGTTGCATTTTTTTAGTTCTGATCTGGGTTCATGTTCACGCTGATTTTATCAAACAAAGGGATGTTAACGCGGAGTCACTGGACTCAGCGATAATCACGCAGACGGTTTTGATGACTGTCGTCCTGCATCGTCAACACGAGGAAGACTCTGCTGTCCTCGACAGCTGGACATGTTCTAGGTATTCCTACAAAAGAACGATTATCAGTCTATCAACACACAAATACACTTCATAGCTCACAAAATATATGATCTTAAATTTTTTACAAGCTTAGACTAGGACTGACTAATAGACAGCAGGCGTTCTCTTGTAATATGAAAGGATAAAATATTAACGATAATAATATTACTGTGTGTGTGTGTGGTCAGATTCACTCATCGTTCATCGGTCAGGCACAGGCTGCAGTTCAACTCCGGTTCAATTTCCGATCCATGTGGTGACACACATACATGTTACCATGGTTACAAAATTAGCTTGTACAGCTCATGTACAGATTACCTTGTACAGCTCATGTACAGATTAGAAGACGGGCTTCTCAACTATTCACAATCTCTAAAATGACACGCAATCCTGTTTCTGGCCTGATTTATATTCACACCTTGAGCAACAGAACCAGAGTGAGACCCTCACCAGCGAGAGTGTGACATGTTTGACACCTTACATAAAACACTGAACCAAAGAGGTTAGGCGATTAAACCCCCCGAAGCTCATACATTAATAACCACGCTGGACAGTTTTTTACATGCTTGCTTGCTTAAACGTGTAACTATTTTCAGTCTACCTGCCAGACTAATGAGTCATCATCTAAATGTATTCATTTATTTTTTAAAAAGTTGCCAATCTGCTATAACTGAATTTTGCTTCAGCCATCAAATGAAGAGTCAAGGCAAAATACTACATTATCCATCCATCCATTCATCCATCCATCCATCCATCCATCCTATCCATCCATCCATCCTATCCTATCCATCCATCCATCCATCCATCCATTCCAGGGCTAACACACAGAGACAGACAACATTCATATTCACATTCACACCTCCACCCATTTCAGAATCACAAGCATGTCTTTGGATTGTGGGAGCAGCTGGATCAAAACCTGGGACTTTCTTGCTGTGAGTGCTAACCACTGCACCATCATGCCACACTAAGAGAAAAAGCTCTCCGAACCCACCTGGCCCTGTGTGAAAAAGGATTTGCTCGCTAAACCTAATAACTGGTTGGTGCAATGCTCTTTTTATGAAATGCTGTGTTACGTTTTTATGCCTGATGTCCAACATTTGTCTCGTCAGTCCGCAGAATGTTTTCCCAACCGTCTCGGAGATCATCAAGATGTTTTTTTGGCAAATGTGAGACGAGCCTTTGTGTTCTTTTTGGTCAGCAGTGGTTTTCTCTGTGGAGCTCTCCCATGGATGCCATTCGTGCCCAGTCTCTTTCTTATTGTTGAGTCATGAACTCTGACCTTAACTGAGGCAAGTGAGGCCTGTGGTTCTTTAGATGTTGCTGTTTTGTGTCTTGGGAAGGTCCACCACCGTTCCAAGTTTTCTCCATTTGTGGATAACGGCTCTCACTGTGGTTCGCTGGAATCCCAAAGCCTTAGAAATGGCTCTGTTAGTATTTCCATACTGATAGATGTCAGTGAACTTAATTTTCAACTGTTTAGTGGTATGATGTGTTGCTTTCCGGTATATTTTAGCCTGCTTCACTTTGTCAGACAGGTTCTATTTATGTGATTTCTTGGTTCAGCAGGCCTTTATTCCACAAAAATCTGGGTTGGGAGTTGTTAGGAGCAAGAATCAAGAATTGGTTTTACAATAAAACAACAATGTGAATGCCACTGACTCACAGTCTAACAGTCGGGGCAGGGAACACAGGACGTCTGTGGTTGTCCTGCAGTTAATGGGACATGCACAAAGAAGACCACATCCATCCAGCTGTGGCGTCTTATTTGGCCAAGTTTTTCAATCGCTCAGCCTGCCATAGTCGTTTCTGAAACCAGGACATCAGCAGGACCCCGAGGTCCCGCTAATCAGATTCCTTAAGCTGTTTTGCTTTGTGTTATCATCACCGTGCAGAAACCCTTCAGTCTAGATCAAAGAGTGCAACACAGGTTACAGATTACAGTTAGTTACTTTCTTCTTGTTGACCAAAAATGGAGCTTCATACATCAGAGAAACCTTTCAGTCGTTTCTTCCTGAATTCTGCTGTCAGGAGTGAGTGACCGATGATATATGCCCATTTAATATTGTCACATTGTAATTCCGCCCACCTCCTCCGCAATAAATTATCTGAGTCACTTCTGTTGTGTTGTTTGACAACAAAAACAAATCATACATGCAAATGAGTACACCTTTACTCTGATATCAGCTGAATTAAAACACAGCGTACATGATGACAGAGCAGGAGGGACTGAATGGACAAATATCTCTCCCCACATTAACCCTCTCTCTTTTGTTTCTCACTCACTGAAGGGCCTGCTATTGGTGAACACATAAATGCATATTAATGGACACTGGACACTCCGCCCACTTGCACTCGACGCACATTTGCAATAAAACAAAATAATATTTTAGTGGGTTAATTGTGATTTCCATGAGTGAAGCTCATACAGGCACTATGGGCAGCTAAGGGGTCAGGAGTGATATACTAGAGCAACACAGATGCAACATGTGACACCTATGCTGGAGGTTTGCAGGTTAAATGATGCACGTGAATATGCTGTCTTAAAAAGTGCTCCACTGAAGATTTCTCAGTAAGGGATATTACTGAGTCTCTGACTCTTGTTTCTACTTTAGAGTTATTTTAGTGTCCTTGTTTCAATTGTGTCTGTTGTTCTTTTTTTTTTTTTATTGTGAGTTGCTTTAAGTTTTGCTTCCACCCTGTCTGATTGTCTTCATCACCTTCACCTGTGTCTCGTTCCCCACGCGTCTCCACCGGCCTGTTGTTCGCGTCCTTGGGCCTCAGTTCAGTTTCTTGAGTTTAGTTAATTCTTTCCTCTGTCTGGGTTACAAGGTCTGTCATGCCAGTTCTGGGCAGTGGCTTTAGTTTTTTTGGACCCTCCTTCTCACTGCATCCCTTGACAGTTTAGTGCACTGACAGCCTGCAGAGCGCAGTCGTGTTGTGCAGATGTGCTTTCACGTCTGCATTTCTAGAGAAAAAAGCCACGAGTAAAAGGAGTTAAAGTCACGCATGCGTGGAAAATTCTCTGTGTCCGAGTACGAGATCAATCCCGCTGCCACACCTCCCCAGTTTTATCCCAGTGTTTTGTAGGGAGTCTTGCGGTGACCATCTGGCACCCAAATGGCTCTCCATACTCTGTTGAGCATCAAGTCTCAACCTCACATTTCAGATTGAGCACACCTCAGAAATGCATCATTATAGTTCAGATGAAGTAGTTCTAATGAAAGTTTAAGTGTTTCTACCTGTTGTGACGGTCTGCATTAAAAGACGAAGAGCCTGCTGAGGTAAAGAATGATAAACGACTTGTACAAACAGTGCACACGTCACACTTTCAGCCACTCTACAAAAGTGCCTTTTATTTTCCAAAGATTAGTTTTTCATTGCCCTCACATTGAGTGATGTACTAATACTGTGCTTAGCAGGGACCTATTATGCTCATTTCCAGCTTCATATTTTTTCTCTGGAACACCAGCAGATTGCTCCACATAATTTGGAGCTTTAAAAACGTTATATGCTATTTAGATTAGGTAATGTTCCCCCTAGTGCTATTAAAAAGTAATGCATTACGTTACAGAGTTACCTGCTGAGAAAAGTAACTTGTCAGAGAACCTTTCTGATACTAAAAATGAACACGCGGCTTACTGTCATTTAACCAGCATGTAGTGACTTTACCTCACTGCACAACAAGTTGATACTGGCTGCATCTCCTTCACCACACAATCAGCAGCACGTGAGTGAAAGCTAAAAGCTCACAGTTTCAGAGCTGCAGCACCGACATTGTTCTCCTCCTCGGTGGGCCTCACCGCCAGCTTTGTGCGGCTGATCTTGACATGCAGATGTGAAGTACAGCTTCTTAGCCGCTAATAGACACTTGGCACAAAATATAATGAATGCTCACACAATGTAAAGGAGTTCCTCTCTGTCATAACAATAGCTGAACTTCACGCGCCTGCTGACACAGCTGTGGGAGTGGATATGTTCCACGAGGAGTCGGAGGGAATCAAACAAACGTAGCTGATCAGATATGTAACATTTTTATTAACTTTCAAAGCACAGATAGGAAAGCAGACCGAACAGAAACAAAAGTTGCGTTTGAACAAACAGACAAGGTAGTTATTTCCTCAGTCAGTCGAACGATGGGTTCCAAAAAAAAGGCTAAATGATGCAAAATGGTTATTAAAGCCAGGTTTATAATATGGTCTATGGCCATGTGTAGTGAAGCTTTACTTTCTCAAGTTTAAGATGCTGCATTACCTCCTCCAGGCAATTGCAATCCTAACCTATTATGTTACCTGCTGCAGCCAAAAAGTAATCTGAATACCACAACAGTGGATTTAACCAACTCCTTCTGAATGGCTGCCTCTCGTAAACACAAGGGTCTGAATAACAGGTGGATGGAGCTGCTGTGCCCGAGATGTTCATAACAGGGATATCCCCTCTCTGTGACATCATACAGAGCCAAGAGTAGGAAAAAAAACTGTTTAGAACAGTCTGAAGCCTGAACTTTTGGCTCACAGGTATGAGCTATGCATTATTGTTTGTCACATTTAACAATAGCATCCACCAATATAACAGCATATATGAAAGAAAAAAGGACACGCACTGTAGGGCCCCTCTAAAGGACATTTTAACAAAACTAAACCAGGGAGTTTATCCTCAAGAAGATGGAAAAGTGATTAATTTTTTCCATGTGGAGGCTGGGCTGCTAGATTTAGAAGAACAGCCACCAGTTAATCAGTGTCACAGCTTGAGCACCATGACTGCAGCACAGAGCTGGTTATATAATGTATGACTGTGGGATTCCCAGCAGCTCTGCCTCCTCCACTCAGGAGTCTGAGGAGAGGGGAGGGGCTGCAGAGTGGATGGCAGCTGAAGGAGGAGGGTATTGATATTTATGATTGTGATCATGAGAGTGAAGGCCTCAGATTGGCCAGCAGTTCCTCCACTCTTCAATAATCCAATAATTGCAAGCAGCATCTTAATAGGGGCTCCCTCTGTTGCTGCAGCCGGGCTGAACGAATCGATAATGCGCCGCATGTTTGTGCCGAATCTGAGCGCACAACGCTGAAAATTTACATTTAGGAGAGTGAAGAGCAATGCATCTCTCCGGGACGAGTGTCCCCATTAACTCTGGATGACCCACAGAAAACACCGCCTGTGTTCTCTGGGACTATTTTTTCCCAACAGAGGCCGAGTTAAAATAACCGCTGACTGTGAGGTCTGCGCAGAAAGGAAATGTCAGCTGGTTGGACTCAAGTACCAAGGCTTAATTTTCGCATCCCGTGTCTTGATGTCTTCCACTGAACCTGCTGTACCTCAGCTCCTTCTGCTGCTTGTTCTCATGCAAACATGAAAAGACCTCAAACAACAGCGTGCAAGTTCTCTCAATACTTTATGACGCCCCTGTCGGTGGTACTCAACTTCAAACCCACTGCCTTCTACTGAGGAAATACATTTTTAAAACCTCCTCATAAATATAGTTCACTTTCTTCAAATGGCACAGCAATTTGCTTCTCCATTTGGTCACTGTAGCTTCAGCAAATGTTACTGAAACAAGAGGAAATAGTTCATTCTTTGGGAGCTATTTCCAGCAGTGGATTAATACACACTGCTCCAATAGTCTGTGTGGCATTTGCTGGCAACAGGAAAAAACATGGAATATATCCTCGCTTGAATTCAATTTGAATTAGAGAGCAGAGTCTGGTTTTCATTAGGACAGTTACAAGTTTATAAATACGCATACTGCATGTTGCAAATTCCGGCTGCCTCTCAGAAACAGCACGTTTGGTCAAATATGCATGGCCATAAGAGCAAAATCTTATATGACTCCTGCATTATTCACGTCAGGACATCAGTTTCTCACAGACGCCCTGGGGATTTAAAGATGTCCGTCCTGCTTGCTTCACACGCTGCTGCTCGTCTTTACCTTGACAGCTTTTTTTTTCTTTCTTTTCACACTTTAAGACGAACTACGGGCTGGAAGCAAAATGCAGATAAACTTCTAAAACCTGTTTTTATCACATCTTCAAAAAGAGTGAGAAATCGGCTTATACCGTAGTCGTGTGTGCCACCTCTTCCTTTGAACACCTGTAATGATGTAACCCTTTCCATTTTATCTGGGGTTGGGACCGACACTTGGAGCACACGTGTGGCGCCCCCGTGACTAGTCTTTTTACTCCACTGGTTACTCTTTATTTTTCTACTTAATAGGTGTGATAGGGAGGTTATTTTTAAACATGAAAATAAGAGAAAATTAAAAAGTACAAATAAATCCATCACATTACCCTTAGTGCTTCCATGGGATTTAAGAGGGCAAGTAGCATCCAGGTGCTGCTAATCAAATGGACTTGATAAAGAGGTCATCAGTAAGTGTGACCACCTATGTAAAAGCAAAAGGTTTGGCAGTTTGCTGGTGCGAAGCATTTAGGTTTGTTAACACAAAGTCACAATCTTCCCAGTGCTGGATGTCCCAGCAGATCCATCCCAAGGTCAGCCTGTGCGGCGCCCAGAGAAACTACAAAAAAACCCGAGAGCTACATCTGGGCTACGCACAGGCCTCAGTTAGCATGTTTTAAAGTTCATGACAGTACAATTACAACAAAGACAAGTATGGCTTATTTTTTCGAACGCTTCATGGGTTAAGAATGAACGTGATATATAAAATAATATGTTTGAAGTCTTCTTAATTTGACAGTGGGTCAGAATGTCTTCACTTTGCAAACCGTCCTCAGTAGACACCTAGAAGTGTTGTCAGATGTAGATTTTATATACAAGTAATGAGACAGGGGTGTTACCACGATGCTCCATCTCTACTCCATCAGTTTGACCTCCTTCACCTCTTTCATATCGCTCGCGCTCATTCTACTCGCCTTCTTAATGAACCATATCTCTTTCCTCACCCTCTCTTCCTCTCTCTCTCCAGCTAACCTGCTCGCTGATATCACAGCTCAGTCTGTTTTAGTGGGGCCAGGGACAGAACGTAAACTCTGGATTTTACAGCCTTCCCTCTGCTAGTGGTTTGTCTCAGTATGAATGGGCAGCAGGAGCAGGCTGAATATTTATAGCTGCCTCGAGTCTCACAGCAAAGCAAAACAGAACAACTGAGAACATGGGTGTGTAGAAAAACAAGAAAGACCCATTTTTATCTTTTGTTTTGTTGTTGACTGAGCGGCTGCCAAATTCACACATCCAGCCCCTTTAAAGGCCGTCAAAAGTGCAGTTTGCTTTACGTTCAACCTGATTTCCTCCCGTAGAGATACACAGTCCATTTCACGTGGCTCATCACATCCGTGGGTAAAATGCTGCCTCCATGGTGGTCAGAGTTTTAGTTAAATACTTCAGAAGGTTATCACCTTTAAAGGAGCTCTTTTGTAAGTTCCAGAAAAAATATTCACACCAATGACACCAGCAGCTGTAAAGTGAAGCTAGCCTGAAATTAGTTCATGTTAAATAAAATATATAGGAAACAGACCAAAGTTGGATTTGATGCCAAAACCCAAACAGACCTGCTGTGAATCTAATGCCGTTAAATCTGACACCGTGAGGGTAAACTATCTCTGTTAGAAAGAGGCTAACAGACTCACATAAGGTCCAATGTCATGCATGTCTCTCCTACTCACTGATTTGTCAGGTTTTTTAATCATCCTAGCCATCAGTCCAAGCATTTCCGGATACTTAAATTGCCGATAATTGTACATTGATCCAATCATCCACTGATCATTTATTCAATGTTTTGAAAATCTATTCATCCATCCCAAAAACCACAAGATGGAGAGATTTTGAGATATTTGTATTTTTTGTATTTGTTTACACTTGGAGTAATAATATGTCTTTATAGATCAGGGGCTTCACCACTGGTGAAGACGCTTCACTGGAACTGGTTAGTAAAATATCAAGTGATTATAAATTCTTTCTCTACCTTTGCTGAACTAAACTCTCCTTTAAAGATGCATCCCAATTTAGCTGAAGTGCTCAACCCTCAGTTCATCTCTCTGATGTATTTAGACTGAATACATCCATTTAGAAGCAAAAAAGCAGCCAGAAATACACTCAATACACAAACAGGAGCTGATGGACACAGCAGCCCAGAATGACTCTCTGCTGGGAGTAGTTTCCTCTCAGCATCATGAATCAATGTGGATTATAGGAGCTGAGCCAACACATGCAGCAGCATGCAGTGCATAAGCATAAGCATGTGCACTAACAAGAGACTGTGTATATAGCTATATGTGTGTGTGTGTGTGTGTGTGTGTATAGGTGTGTGCATGTCGTGTATTTGGGGGAGGGTGGGCTATAAAGTGACTGCAGGTCTAGCTAGATGCTGCAACGGGCACATAAATAAGTACTGCGCCACTCTTTGTGGCACACACAGGCAGGAATCCCCTCAGCAGCTCAGCTGAAGCTCTGATAGGATGCAGGCTTTTTCAGTGTTAGACGGTCCAGTGATGCTCTGTAGCATGTTAGCATTAAATCTGCTCTTAGCACAATAGCAGCTGTGAAATAAACAATAATGGCAAACCAGACTTCAACTGGAAACAAATAATCAAAAAAATATGAAGTGAACCTCCAGCTCTGTTCATTCGAGCTGCCTCGGCTTTGCTGAATGACTTGAGATTTATTGTCAGTATTAAATTACAGCGAGCAAGCATGTTTTCCATCAGTGGTGCTGATGCTTCCTAGTGTCGCTGCTCAGATCGGGCAGTCACTGCGTCGTCACCCAATGGTTTTGGATTCCAAATAACAGATATGGCAGCCATGTCTTATTTGGAGCCGGACGGGCCCATATTTGAGTGAGAGGGTGGCGTGCTAAGGCCTCAGTTACACAGGCCTAGCACCTGGGAAAACGTGTATTCTCTGAATTGGTGGTGACTGGCTGTTGAGAGCTTTTCCTTGTGATTGCTTTGTTTACTAGCAGATTGTCACAGTTGCCCGTAATTTGCATGGAAGCAAACTTGATTACAGTCCTGAAAAGTTTTAGACTAATATGCTTCTCCTTGTTTTGTTTTTTTAAATCTACTGTGCAGGGAATTGTGCAACATAACTGACATTATATCATGCTTTTGGCAGTGTTTGCGTTTGTGTGTCATTCTGTCTGTAAACACGATAACTCAAAAGGTTTTTAAAGGAATTCTGATCAAACTTTGTAGGGGTGTAGTGTGAGGTCATGTTGAGAAGCAATTAAAAATTAGGCTTACATCCACCGAGGTCCTCAAGGTCAACTTAATGATTTATTGGTCCAAAATTGACAAAAAAGCCTTATAACTTAGAAACTATGATTCTTACAAGTGCGGTGGGCATTGTCAACATGTAGAAAGTACCATATAAAGATTTAAAATATCATGTCACATTTGACCTCTGACCTCTCCATCAAGGTCAACAGATTGATCTGAAGGTCAAAGTGATAATAATGTTATATAGAGCTATTTAAAGCTATGTTTCTTATTACCATTGTTTGTATTGAAAACACATAGGCATATAGGGAACTGCTTAGTTAATTAGAAAAATAGTGCAGTATAATGAGTTTGAGTTATTCAAGTCCAGTTAATTGCAGATCAGTACCTGTTATAATCCTTTATATATACTCCTATATAATGTTTGTGTGATCAGAGTAAACCTGTATCATGCTGCATCTGTCATGCTTCTTAAAGTACGTTTAAAAAGATCAAAGAATACAAAATGCATATATACAAAATCCAACACTATTCCCTTAAAAGTAAATACCGCTCGGAGAGTGAGCTGCCTCAGTCACGTTTGGCATGCTTCTTGTGGTAACTGTAACTTGATTACTGTATATGGTACAACAATGTAGCTGCAGATTAGGAGGTAGACTGGGTTGTTTACAGATCAGAAGGTTGGACACTCAATCCCTGGCAAGAACCCCACCATATGTATTGGAGTGTGAGTATGTCACGGTGCGTGAGAGCAGGTGAGGACCCAAAAGCAGGACTCAGGAGCAGGCAGTTGTTAATTAATTAAAAGGTGAGCCTTTATTATGGCTGCAGACATAAGGTAAGAAAATAAAACAAAGGCACGAAATGAAACTAGAGGAAACCTACACTGGGAAGGAAAACCAGAGCGCACAGGACACCGCAGAAACAAACAGCCACAAAGACAACAAGAACCTGACGAGAGACCAGGGGAAGACTGAGAGAAATACACAGAAGGATAATCGGGAAAGAGGCAACAGGTGAGGAGCACAGGTGAACAGAATACACTAATGAGACACAGGAAGCAAAGCTAAATCCAAGCACATGGGACAAGGGACTGTCAAAATAAAACAGGAAGAGACAAAGGACGACACAGCGCAGACTTGGCATACAGGGAGGCTGGCACACAGAAGGAATCCAAACATAAACGGGGCCCATGAAGCTGCCGCTTACACTGACTGAAACACAGTAATTAGTGCCCTAGTATTATTAGATACATGCTCAGGAGCTGGACCACACTCATTTCTAAACTCAGTCAATAAAGTTTTGTGACTGTATCTTGCATGAATATGTTCACAGACACAAACGCCTGTTAAACTATTCAAAGCCGCTTTCGTTGGAGCTCTTGCTACAGTGAGGGCCAGATGTTGCCATTATGGCACCCTTATTAATACATACAGATAAATAGACTCAAAGAAAACATCAGTGTCCTGCAGCTGCTAATGTTATGGTCCTGGCAGGCTGGGGTGGGTCTTTTTTGTCTCTTCTTTCTCTCTCTCATGCTCCCTCTTCTCTGGAGTCTCAGGTGGAGTTGTGAACAGGTGTTTCCTCGGTGGCCCGGCTGTGGACCGAGCTTCTCCCACTCAGGCTCTCCTTCCAGCACCTGCTCCGAGTTATCTCATCAAGCTCGTGTTATTTAAAGTCTGGATGGTGCTGCTGTTCTCTGCCAGATTGTTAATGCCAATATGGTGGCAATCAGGCCCTCTTTGATACCTGCTAGTTCTTGTGCTTTTTGTCCATTAATGCTGTTTTTCCATCTGCCTCCCAGTTGCCTGTTTGAAATCTGTTCTGTAAACCTGTTCACTGGATCCCTGCTTTCCTGGAGAACATTGTGAACACTCTTACCAGCCACTCTCACCAGAGCTGACAAGCCGATCTCCACATCTGCAAAGGAAAGTAATTCCCAGTAATCCACCTACCTGCTGCCTGCTCACTCTCCACCACCACTCACCCAGCTGCCCTTCACCCCTCCAGAGCTCAGTGAGACCACTGAAACTGATCACGAAACTCACAGTAGAGCCACTGCTCCTCCACATCAAAAGGAGACAGTTTAGGTGGTTTGGGCATCTGATTAGGATGCCTCTTGGGCTCCTCTTGGGTGAGGTGTACCGGGCATCTCCTACTGGGAGGAGGCCCCGGGGCAGACCCAGGACACGCTGGAGAAATTATATCTCTCGGCTAGCCTGGGAGCGCCTTGGAGTTCCCCCGGATGAGCTGGTTTAGGTGGCCGGAGAGAGGGAGGTCTGGGCTTCTCTGCTTAGGCTGCTGCCCCCGCGACCCAAACCGGGATAAGCGGAAGAAAATGGATGGCTCTGTAAAACTGCTGTTGGCATGTTCAATCTGATTCTCGTTTGTGCCCAAACATGATGGGTAAAGGCACAATTACAAACCAAATCTCTATCTCCATCAAACAGCAACAGAAATTCTTTAGTTCAGTTTTCATCACAATCTCGAAGCATTTAAGAGAATTTTATTGAAGCCTATTGGACTGCCTTTTAAGGTGGAAAATGAGACGCTCTCTCAGCCAGGTAGGTTTATGTATGTGACAAGTTAGGAGTGGTCGGAGGGTCTACAGATCTCAATTTAAGATGATTCGTCAGACACGACATATCCAACCATTAATGCATTCACATGCTTTTATCTTTTTGGTGATGGAAGTGCTGGGTGGAAAACGCACAGGGCAGCATGTTCCTTCAGTGTGATAAAATATTTAATGGTTACATGTGCTCGCCGCTGATGGGCAGTATTTAAGGTGATGAGAGGAAACTGTCAAAGTAAAGCAATGTGCTTGCTTCAGTCATGCACAGACTCACCAGACTCCACCGAAAAACTTGAAGTTTTAAACTTTTTCAATGTAAATTACAAAATGTTTTCATAAAACAGGATATGAAAGAATTTCACGATTAACAGGTTAAGATCCAAAAGGGAAACCAGTGTCTCTCTCTCTCTCACACACACACACACACACAGACAGACAGGAAGTCCTGTGAAGCCCTTCGAACGTGTTCGTCTGAGAGCAAAGTCAGCAGTTTCCAGTTCTGCTTTTCGCGCTGACCTGAAAACAGCTGAAGTCTTCGTTCTCACAAACCATCTGGATGAAAGGAACCAGCAAAAGTCAGGTTTCAACTGCAGAAGCAGTTCTTGGAGACTGAAAATGCTTTGATGAGCTCAGTTCCTCTGCATACATTTCCACCTTAAGACATGCTCATTTCCATCTCCCTGGTTTTGTTCTTGGACTCAGCTGGAGCAGCTTTGAATGATTCCCAGTTCAAAATATTCCGAATTCATCTTATACTTCGCAGCCCTTCGGCTGATCCGCTGTCTGGAACGAGCTGTTTTTGCTCCTCTCCCTTTAAAACGACTTTCTTCTGATCGGCTGCCGCTTGCAAACAGAAGGTTTGAACAGCAGGTGTGACGAAAACTTATGAGCCTTTGTAGCAGTGTATATATATATATATATATATGAAAATAGGGAAAAACATAATCGACACACAGACTGATACAATGCATAAAGCTGTCAAAAAACTGCACTCTGAAGCGCAGTGCAGCTTTCGCCTTCAGTGCTTTGCAGCCCAGGTTCTGGTATAGGAAACTCCAGGGTGGAGGATCATTTTTGAAGATCAATTTGCCTGAACTTGAAAAGCTATCACAAGGTGATCTTTAATACGATCACAAACCCTGGATGGCTAAATTAGTACCCATGGTTCATTTCAGCCACAGTGATTGGACACAGGTGGCTGTGGCCCTGTCCTCGAGGTCGACAAACACTAACGCGTGAAGGGAGAGACAAAAAGAATGTGAAACACCGGATCATCTGATTCTTAACACCCACATCAAAGCCCTCAGGTTTTCACCGGTGGAGATGCAAATTTGCCAATAAAGAGTGAGAGGGAAAGAGCAGGGTGGGGTGGGGAGTGAAGGATGGAGAGAAAAATGGGACCGGAGGGAGGCGACGTGAAGGGAGAGACGAATGAAATGTGCTGGAAGAGTTATGGCTGCCAGTCAGCACCGCAGGCTGCAGTCAGTGAGCACGAGGGGGAAACATGCAGATTCGTTTCCAAGAATCGCGTCAGTCTGTGGAAATGTTCCTGCAAAATTATGCTCTGTTTGCATTATTACTCCCCTGCGCTTCCTGGCACCGGTATCATCACGACTGCTGAAGCGTTACCAATTTAGCCGGTGACCTTGCATCTCTTCCACAATACTCTTCCCCTGGTGGCTGTAAAGAAGGACCACAGCTCATTCGTCTCAGTGTTGTTAAATTAGACACGAAGGTAATAACTTCCTCAGGCTTCCCTGTTTTCATTCTGCGTGTGCTCCCTAAGCCTCTCCATCAGCTACGACTGACATATCTGTATTTATTTATTTTAAATAAATAAAAATAAACCGAATCCTCCATCCTCAAAAATACAGAAATTTCTAACGTAAGCGAAAACCCCCCAATTATTTCCAAAAAGAAATCTTGTTGTCCCTCTTCCTCTGACATACTAGAAAATAGGAACACATTAAAAGGAATGAGTAAATGTTTTGAAAAAGAAACTTAAAGTTTGGGTTGGATGTTCTGCTCTCTCACTCTGTAGATTCAACCGCTGGTGCAGTCTTGTTTGTAAAGATTACTCTTACACTTATCAAAAGTGTGTGAAGCTGTCTGACTCATTCTGTCCCAACAACATTGTAAATTTCCAGCTACCTCCTCCTGGAATCGCCTGCAGTTCAGGAACTGCTCTCGCTAAATTAACATGTTAACATGTTAACCTCCTCACCT
Source organism: Pterophyllum scalare (assembly GCA_024447675.2). Taxonomy (NCBI): domain Eukaryota; kingdom Metazoa; phylum Chordata; class Actinopteri; order Cichliformes; family Cichlidae; genus Pterophyllum; species Pterophyllum scalare. The sequence continues at coordinate 92,952 of JAMQGT020012750.1, read as the reverse complement.
AGGAGGTGCCCAGGAGGTGTCCCGGTTAGATGCGTGATCCACGCCAAGTGTCTCCTTTTGATTCAGGAGTGTTGGCTCTTCTCTGAGGCCCTTCTGAATGATCAAACAGGCACCAGAAGCAACTAACAAACCGTTGCTGCCTTGAGAAAATCTTCCATCTCATCTCAGAGTTGTATTATCCTTAAAATGAACAAGGAAAATGACAGCTGTGAAACTAACGTTAGTCAAATCTGTGAGTTCCTGTCTCTCAGTCTGTGGGGATTCACAGGTCTGCATGGAGAGCAGTAGACTGCATTTGCCAGAACTGTCATGGTGCTGGTTTAAAACTAAGATCACTTCTTTTGTATTTCATAGTCTTTAACTTTTCCTGATATTTTTTCCCTGTGTTTGTCCATGTGTTGGCTTCCTTGTCTTCACTTGCTTTTTTATTTTAGTAACAGCGTTTACTTCCTGTTCTTGTCTTTCCCGCCACTGATTCACTGACTGCTTTCACCTGTGGTAACCTGACGGCACCCGTGTCCAATTAGTCTTCCCAGCAGTGTGTGTGTGCTTCCTGTCTTTTACTTCCCACTGGTCAGATTGTCTTGTCTCTCTGAAGTCAAGTTTTCAAGCAGTTTGGATTTTGCTTGTTGCCCGCCCCTTTCTCAGACCGTTTGCTGTGCCGATTGATGACCTGTATCTGAGCCGTCACCGCCTCGTATATACCAAATTTGCATTTGTTAAAGAAATGCTCTTATACTATAAAAACTCTCAGCAATCGTCTGATGACAGTTTGGCTTTTTAGGTTTACCTGCGTTCATAAACAATTACAGGCATACAGAAAAGGAAGTAGCTGATGGGTTCCCAGAGTAATGAACCGCATACATGAGACGTGAGCTTTATTTCCTTTTCTGCCACAAAAGTATGAGAGAAATTCTATCTCCTTATTTTTATTCTTGGACTGTACTGGTGTAACTTTGCATGATTCACAGATCAGAATAATCCTTATCTATCCTATAAAAGGCCTTAGCAAAGCCCCTCAGTTCATCTACTGTCTGAACTGAGCTGTTTTAGCTCAACTTCTCACAATAAGAGGGTTATGACAGAAATTAAGGGAACGCGTAATACGTCCACTTTTGGTCTTTACACTGACAGGGTGTCGGACGAACCTGGAGGATAAAAACCCTTTGATATGGACATTTTTAACATTGCTTTAGTGCTTTAGATGAGCAGGGAGGTGGTGGTGAAAGGATATCTGCTGAGGAAGAGCACCTGAACGGCAACAGTAACGGTTTGAGGGGCTCCTTTTTGAGACAGTGTTGGGGGCATATAAACAGTTGACAGACTTTGGTTTGATCAGCATGGAGTGTGGCTCAGCAGGTCGGAAAACCAGCTTCAAGCTCTCATTTCTTTGGAACAAATATCCAGTAAGTCTTCAGCTAACCCTAAAGAAGGTCAGACAATAATTGCTCCCAAACTGCTCGTGGTGCACCTCAGAATTTTCCCCAAATTTCCACATCGGACATCGGAGCAGTTTGGGTGTCCTGCCCCTCAAACTGTCTGAGAAGAGCTACATATGAATTATACTTTATGGCAAAGGCAGCAGGGTTTATGACTCAGTCATTATAAAACAACAGGCTTAAAAATGAACAAAGAGAACAACTTATTATTCCAGGAGATCCCAGAGATTAAGTTTGATCCTGGCTTTATAAACTGGAGCGACAGCTGCTAACTCGACTGTTAAAACTCTTCTGAGCTACATTCATATTTTTTATGCGTGATTAATTTCAGTTACCTTGACGGCTGTACGGTTCTGCTCTCTCCTTTAATTCCCTCTCTGTTTTCTCACTGGAAAATCATCATTCCTGGTCATTTATTATTGATCAGCCTCAGCAGTTAATTACAGACGACTGTGTCCCTTTGAGAGCACTAATAAATCCCATTTCACGTGGCATATCCCCCCACTGGTTAACATTTTCCTACCAGTAACTTTTTCACCTTCCCATCCAGAGATTGGACAGTGAGTAAAAAAAAAAAGAAAAAGAAAGGGTTCGCGCATGTGTCTCATCAACCGCCTGCTGTATCCGTACGCCGTGTCATCCCCTGCTTAGCAAATTACCCGTCAGCCTGCTGTGGTGGACAGCACTGAGGCTATTCTCGTGTGTTTTTTCTTGTTAAACTCTTCACTGAACTCATTACTCGCTTTCTTTGTGCTCCTCCAGGAAGTGTCAGCCAGCTATGAGTAACTCCTGTCAGCAACCTGTTTCCTCAGCTTCTTCTCTGCCTGCCACTCTCCATCCTTAACTGTGGGAGCAACTCAAGGCGTCACAACGGGACTTCACTAATGAACGGGTGATGTCATTGTGTCCGTGTTATTTATACAGTTTATGTACTGGTTCTAGTCAGCTTTAGTCTTAGTTTCCCCTCCCAAAGTGTTTTCAGTCAGTCCTGTTCTGCCCTCGTGTCTTCCCTGGATTTTGTTTTCCTTTTGTTCTTTATTTTGATTTGGACTGCTTCAGCTACCATTCATTAAAGACAGAATTTAAGTTTCACTCTGCTTGCCTCTGTTTGAGTCTGCATTTGTGGTCCTCATGCACAAAATGTGACAGTAGTCTTCAGGAATAGATTTCCAGGCTTCTTGATGAATGTTCAAAGCTCTTCTTTTCTGTTCAGGTGTGCTTTTACTGCAGTGCACTTTCCATATAGCATTGCATGGCGGATCAAAGTCTGACGGCACTTTTCTGTGTTCATAATTCCATCAGTTTCCGCAACACTGGATCCCACAGTAGTACCTCTCTCCTGACCTCCTCTGTACATGCTGACGACAATTTGATTCATCACTCTGTTAAACCTGTTTCCACTGATTTTCAGTCCAGTTCTTCTGTAATTTATCATTACGTAATTTCACCCCATTTCCCCTTGGAGAGTTTTAAGGTCTTCCTTGTTTTTCGTTTGTCCTCCACGTGTTCAAGTATCTGAAGATGCAATTTAAAATTTCTTCTTTGCTACGTTGGCTTTTATGTGTAAACACCACACTGGTTCATCTCACTAGTTGGGTATGCTTGAATGATTCATAGTTCAGTGATTAGTGGCTTAAAAACAACAGGAACAACAACAAAAAAATTCCTCTGAAAATGTGAGGCAGAGTGAAAATGAGTAAAAAAAAAAAAAGCAGCCGAAGTTTAAAGAAAAACTTTGAAAGATCTTCAGAAATCCTGGTTGCTCCAGCCCACTTTCTTGGATATATACAGCAGTGAGGGGTGGCTCAGGATGTTTGCACAGTAATGTGCACCCCCAGTTGAATTTAGGATTACACAGTTGTTTGGTTGTTGGATGAAATACTTATATTAAAATTAACTGGATATTTATTACAATAAAAATCAATTTTTTTAATTAATTAATTAATTTTTTTGGGGGGGGGATTTTATATCAACAGGGACCTAAAGCTTTTCCTCAAAAATAAAATGAAATAAAACCCTCTCATGCCAGAGGGTTATTATACTAGAATTAGCATGAAGTAGCAAAAGCGTGTGCAGGACATGCTTATGGTGTTTCTGAATTTCCAGAGATGAGTAAAAATGTTTTTACTTGTCGAAACAGGAATAAAACATGAAAATGAGGAATGAAAGCAGAGTTCTTGATGCAGTTGGTGTAAATTAAACAGTTTAACTGTTTGCTTGTTATTTGAAAGCAGTTGATTTACAGCTGAGGCTCAGCTCTCTCTGCAGTTCTGACATGCAGAAGAAATTATTTAGCTTCGATTTCACAAGCGAGAGGATCCTCATAGAGGATGACACGCAGTTGATTGGGATCCTTGTGGTTTGATTGTGCATCGGGGCTACTGCCTCACCGCTTCGGCGGTGTGGAAATTGTGCTGTCTGACTCAATACAGAAGAGTGAACAGAAAGCAGAGTGTTGGTTTCCTTCAACCACCTTCCCTCTTTTTTTTTTTTATAGAGGTATTTACTATACATAAAGCAGTATAAATAAACCAATGCATGCTTTTTAAAAGGTGTATGGCTGTGTCAATTTATATTTAAGCTAGCAAAACAGAGCTGTATGCAGAAACCAGAGGTAGGATTATAACGCAAAAAGTAAGCTTTGATTAAAATAATAGAACTAGCATAATGACTACAAAGTCCAGGAGGCTTTTTCAGACATGACGCTAACTTAGGAAACTAAAAAGAGAACACAGATAGGATGAGAGGCACACAGGGAAACGAAACAGATCGAATAAATAAGACTGAGGGAGGACAGGGAGTAGATATAAAGGAAAGGCGACTGGTCAGAACAGGAGACAGAAGTAAGAATAAAGAAACCAACACATGGACAAACAGAAATGGAGGCATCAAAGAAATGGGGAGAAAACAGCGAGAAAAACAAAACAACCACTAACACATAAAACTTGGGAACTGGAAACTGAACCAAAATGCAATACCATGATATACAGAGTCTGACTTTTTGTTATCTTATGTTTTAAACATCGAATTACTCCATTACATTCTTTTAAATAACATTTCAAAAGCCTTTCCAAGAAGGTGGAAAAGGAATATTCCATGAGAATATTCCAACAGGAATCTTCAAACTTGGACAAAGTGTAGGAGTCTAAACAGGTGTACACGTATAAAGACATAGTAATTAAACAACAATATAAGGGCATCTCAAAGGACAAACAAAATTTATGAAGAAGCAGTAACATCTATGTCCTCATTCAGGCCAGGATGTTTAGTTGACTCTAATTTAGAAATTCCAAAAGCTTCCATTTGGTTACTTGTGTGTCACCTCTTTGTGTGAAAAGAGAGATGTCGTCAAATCCAAAGGTCTAGAATGTGGATGGGTTACAATTTAGAATGGGAGGCAAAGCCTTCAGGTTTCAGGCCCCTCTTCTGCGGAACCACCTCCCAGATTGCATTTGGGAGACAGACACCATCTCTATTTTTAAGATTAAAACTTTCCTTTATGATCAAGCTTATAGTTAGGGCTGGATCAGGTGACCCTGAACCATCCTTTAGTTATGCTGCTATAGGCCTAGGCTGCTGGGGGGGTTCACATGATGCACTGTTTCTTTTCATTCACCTTATTTACTCTGTTTATACCCCACCCTACATTTAATCATTAGTTATTATTAATCTCTGTCTCTCTTCCACAGCATGTCTTTTGTCCTGTCTCTCTCCCCTCAGCTCCAACCAGTCACGGCAGATGACTGCCCCTCCCTGAGTCTGGTTCTGCTGGAAGTTTCTTCCTGTTAAAAGGGAGTTTTTCCTTCCCACTGTCACCAAGTGCTTGCTCATAGGGGGTTGTTTTGACTGTTGGGCTCTCTCTTTAATTATTGTAGAGTCTTTACCTTACAATATAAAGTGCCTTGAGGTGACTGTTTATTGGGATTTGGCACTATATAAATAAAATTCCATCCATTCTCTTCCCCTTGTCCTGTTCAGGGTTGTGGGAGGGGGGCTGGAGCCTATCCCAGCTGACACAGGGCGATAGGCAGGGTACACCCTGTACAGGTCACCAGCCTGTCACAGGGCTAACACAGAGAGACAGACAACCACTCACACTCACAGTCACACCTATGGGCAATTTAGAGTGACCAATTAATCTAACCCCAGCAACTGCATGTCTTTGGACTGTGGGAGGAAACCAGAGTACCTGGAGGAAACCCACACAGACACGATGAGAACATGCAAACTCCGCACAGCGAGAGACGGGCCCGGGTCAAATGTGCAATCGAACCCAGGCCTTCTAGATGTTATTTTAGCTGTGAGGCAGTAGTGCTAACCGCCACGCCACCGTGCTGCCCTATAAATAAAATTGAACTGAAAAATTGAATAGTGTCTGACCATAGGGTAACCCAGTTTAAATGCTGGCGAAATGAGTCTCCTGGTAACCACAGGTCGCTCTCTGACTGGTTGGCAGTGGTTCCTGGAGGTTTCTGGCTTTTGCTGGGTGACATCAATCACAAAGCAGGTGCTGCACCAAAACCTCTTTGAGATGGCTTTGGTCACCTGTGGTTCGGAAGACAATGACTTATCTGCAAGCCCTTTCTAACTTGGTAATTATGCGGTGAAACTTGAAAAAGTATGACAGAAACAGGAAACGGAGACTGTTTGTCGTCAAAGTGAAAGTTGTGTCACAGTCTGTGGGTTTTGTTGTGCCTTCTTGTGTTTATTTGTGGGAGTTTTATCTTCATTATTATGGTTGTTTTCAGTGCTTTCAAATTGCTCTGCAAAACTAGAATACAATATTGCATATTGTATTCTAGTTTTGAGTCTTTTACTTAGTTTAATTTAGACTTTGTTTATAATATTTGTTTATGCTTTAAGTTATTCCTGCCTCCTTGCTATCCTCCTGTATCTCGTTAAGTCCTCGTCTCTGTGATCTGTTCCCCTGTTGATTTACTTCCTGTTTTATTTTGGTAGTCCCCTGTCTCCTGTGTCTTGCTGTTAAATTTAGTTCCTCTTAGTCATTGTTTTGATTAGTTTAGATTTGATTTGCTTGATTAGTCCGATTTCCTTCCATTGTGTTTCTTTTATTTTGGGTTTTGTGTTCTTTGGATAAAGTTCCTTTCAGAATTCATTAATTGTGTTGCCATGGTTCAAAACACGAGAAGGAAGTTTTTGTTTGCATCGTTAAAACAGCTTGATACAAGTGAATGGAAAGCAGTGGGCTGGTTTTTGCCCTCATTATTCCCTTCATAATGGAACAATGCTTGGAAATTTTGATTTAGGGTTTCATTCAACCACATCTCTTCAGGTGAAACTGTAACACCAGGATTTGATCTTCATTAGTACCCATTAAATTAGCTTCTCTGATGAAAACTTATGATTCGAATGGCGCGGACTAAAGTCTGGAGAATTTAACATCAATTTGAACTTTAATACATTTGCAGCCATGAAAAAGAAATTATGGCATGCAGAATAAGTATCTCTAGAAGGGCACTTCTCTCCTGCTGTTTCATTGCTTCTTTTTCTTCCTTTCCACCCTCCTCCACTCCCTCCATCCTCACCCCCTCAGCTCCCTTGATCTCCCTTTAGTCTCTCTTTCCTTCATCCAGAGAGAATCATTAAAGCGCTCAGATATGATAGCTGGGATACATCAGAGGGAAGCTGTACCCCCACGCCGTGCTGCTTCACCTCCTCTTTTCAACTTATCCTGTGTCTTTTCTAATCTTATTAACATTTGACATTTACATTTCCTCTTTCTGCCCCAATCACTGAGCTCCTACTGTTTGCAGCACCGCACCATCTCTCTTTCTGCACTAGGGGTGTTCAGGTCCAAGAGTCTAACAAAAACTTAATAAACTTTTAATTCCAACATGAATAACTCCTTTCATTTTCACTGAGCTTTCATTTTTGATGTTTTGCACTTTTTAGTCGGATCATAAAATATTTAATTTTGGAAGTTTTGAGGTTTGAAAATATTTTACACTTTATCTGGCTCATTATACACTCACTGGCCACATTGCTGGGTACACCTGTTCATCTGCACGCTGAGGCAAATATCTAATCAGCCAATCACATGGCAGCAACTCATCCAACATCGATGTCTGACCTCACAAATGTGCTTCTGGAAGAATTCCCATAAACACTCCTAAGTCTGTGGAAAGAGATGAAGCTGTTACAGCTGCAAAGGTTGGGCTGACATCATATTAAACCCCATGGATTAAGAATGGGATATTACTCAAGTTCATATGCATGTGAAGGCAAACGAGTGTGTACTTTTGGTCATTTTGTATCATCAATCAGGAAATCAGGAAGGGGGCAAATACTTTTTTGCAGCACTGTACATCAGTGGTTCAGGCTGGTGCTGGTGGTGTAATGGTGTGACTGATATTTTCTTGGCACACTTTTCAATACCAACTGAGCATTGTTTAAATGCCACAGCCTACCTGAGTATTAATCTTGACCATGTCCATCCCACTGTGAGTACAGTGGTAGCTTCCACAGTCACCAGATGTCATTTCAACAAAGCATCTTTGTGATGTGGAAGAATGGGAGACTCACATCATTGATTTGCGCAGTAACCGAGTGATGCTATCACCAAAATGATCTAGGTCATGAAGAATCATGGCCCCGGGCTGTTTGCCCAGCATTTTGTCTAATTGTTGTTAAATTGATTGTGTGGTGTTCGTAGCTTAGATTCCAAGTTTATTATTGGTTTTGGATTCTTTTGTGTTTCGGGCTGAGCAGGTGTCTCGCATTGCTGTTTGTTCACCTTGTCTCAGTTTGTCCTGGCTTCTCTTTGCCCCCCATGTTCAGTCCCAGTCCCGTCTCCGTGGTCTGTCTCTTGTATTGTTTATCCTCTGTTTTTGTGTCAAGTTCATGTGTCTTAGTCTTGGTCTGTGTTTTCTCATTTCATATTTTACTTTGACTGTCCTTTGTATCGCATGTTCTGTATCTAGTTTTACTTCCTGTGTTTCCCCCCGGCTGTTTCCTGTTGTCTCGTTACCCTTGTGTCTACGTTACCTCAGTTTCCCTCTGCTCTTTGTCGTCCCCTCATGGTGGCGTGTTCGTCTGTTCCCTGTTTTGCCCTGAAGAGTCTTTGTTTTGGATCCGCTCATGGGAGGATTTTTGTATTTTGCAGTGGCACTAGAAAGGTGTACCTAATAAAGTGTCTGGTGAGTGTATGGTAGAAGAAATCCAAAGGGCATACTCTGCATCATGTTTGTGTCTGAGATGGATCATATAGTTCTGAAAGCACTGCTTCTCTTCAAGACATCCATTAATTTAGTTGTCAATTTATCATCTATTAATTAAATCTACTCTGTGATCTATTTTTCTATTATTCTGTCTTCTACCCAACTGTGCATCGATCAGCGCATCCATTACCACCCATTTATTCACCCATGCATTATATATTGTCCATTAATGTATATTTTGTCCCCTATCCAATTACACATTAACTGCTCCATGTCTCTAATTGTAACCCTTCCATTCAGTGATTCATGCACTTATTCAGATGCTAATTAGTAAAATGTGTGGATTAACAAGTCCTCCAAGCCACCGTGCCCCAAACCTTATCTGCAGGACACCCCTTTCATAGATAAAAATATTTTCAAGCCCACGTCTCCCCTAAAGAAGCATCATAAATTTGCTGAATAATATGAATAAATAATTTTTTTTAATGATTTACTTATAAATTGCATCTCGAACAGAGTTTTGATCTCATGCTAGTACCTCTTTTTTCCCACAGTCTCCTGTGTTTGTCTGTGCAGACAGCACGCTTACATCCCCGGGGCATCAATTAGTGTCGTTTTGTCAAACCGTCTGTGTGGCTCATTTACGCACAGTTGTCCTGTGGTGTCTGTACCCTGAGCCACCGGGACAGGACTTTAGTGAGAGTGATGGGTCACTCTCAGCTTGTCATGTTTACTGTTGTGTTGTATTTGAACCCAAACCACAATCTTTTCCTAAACCCTAACCATGTTATTTTTACTACTTAAATCTAACAAGTGAGCAGCAATGAAAGCAAATAACTAAATAAATGAAGAGAAAAGGAAACAAAGTGCAAAACACAAAGGTCCCAGAGGGACATGAACCAGGGTCTTCTGACAAATAAGGCCACCATCACCAAAACTTCCAAAAGCAGAATTCATGTTACTGCATTTTTGTCCATTTGCAAGTGTTTGGCTACACTGACTGAAGGACTGTGGGTATGCGACCTACACGGATTTGTTAAATGGTGATGAGATGCCGACTGGTTGGAATGTTTGCTTGAATAGGAAAGGGAGTGACGGCAAATTTCAGCACAAGAGGTAGAAACACGAAGAAATAATCAAAGATCAGAAAGCAGTTGATAGCTGCACTGGATCATTTCCACTGTTTTTAACATTTGATTTTTTTCACAACAAAGAATTTAGTTGCGTATTACGACTTCCGTGCTCTCCATGGCAGCGGCTAATCTAACGGACCAAATACAAACAGGATGAGCCCACAGAACAAAGAGGTGTATGACGAAGCCAGAATATATCGCCAAAAGTGTTCGTCTGCCTTCACACACATATGAACTTGAATCCCATTCTTAATCCATAGGGTTTGATATGATGTGGGCCCACCCATTGCAGCTATAACAGCTTCAACTCTTCTAGGAAGGCTTTCCACAGGTTTAGGAGTATTTATGGGAATTTTTGACCATTCTTCTAGAAGCACATTTGTGGCCATGGAAGTGACTGGAACACATGATATGGATGGGTGAGTGAATACTTTTGGCAGTACAGTATATGTCAAGCTTAAAGTCAGAGTTTTCTGTGGCAAGAAAGTAGCTCTTTTCTTCTTCTTTTTTTTAAAACCTGGCTAAATAACCATGGTAACTTAACACATAACCTGGTCAGGAGAAGGTCATCTTCATTTTTAGTCTAAAATCAGCTAGAAGTGCCACATTTTCACAGATTCTTTTATTTACACTATGTTTTATGTGCATTATAGATCCACTGTTGTGGGAATACGTTTTACCTGTGAAAGTTAAGTTAAGCCGTACTTTATTGAAACCACTGAATGAATTCCTGCACTCTCACGGGAATGTGCATGTGATGCAGAAAATGCATGAATGCCGTACTTGATTCTGATCTGCTGATTCTAACTTAGCAACCAGAACACAGAACACACACAAGGAATTCCTGTTCAATCAGTAAAATTAATTTCACTTTGATCTGCCGAAAAGCTGAAGCAATTTCCACCTTTATTAGGCGATGGGACGGTAACATTTAGCGATTACGTGTATCCAGTTTATTGATTCAGAGCCCCAGTGTGCACCTGCAGCACTGAGAGTGCGTTCAGCAATAAAACAATAAATTGAATTGAAATGTTTTATTACCTCTCTGTGTGCTAAATACCAAGATAAATGATTTTCTGTAGCATTAATCTTGTCTGAAAGACAAAGGACACATTTGTATAATATCATTTGTATAGTTAGTATAGTTTGTAAAATTTATATCTCCATTGTTTGTATTCTATTTATTGTGCATATTAAGCTGCTGGATGCCCTAATATCCTTCAGGATCAATAAAGTGTCTGCCTGGTTTTACCTCCTATCTTTGTCCATTTCTCTTCTTTGTGATTGTCAGCCCCTCACTCATTGGTTACACCTGTGTCTTGTGTGTTTTTACTCCTTTGTGCTTTTTCCTGTGACTCTTCAGCTGCCTTGTGTTTTATGCCAACATTTTGCTGACCCAGCCTTATTAAACACGCATGCAATCCTGCCTGTTATTGTGGTTTTCAGTCAGCTCTAATAACACAGTTGAGACATAGTGATTAATAAATTACAAAATATGTTTTCCTGAATGCACAGAAAGTTTGGACCATTGGACAATAAGTTATAAAAATATAATAATTCCCCCAAACTGTTTTACTGTAGCAAACATGTAGCACATGCTTAACCAAAAGCTGTAAAAATGTTCTCTTATTTTATCCATTTTACACATTGCTAACGCTCAGGTACAGCCCATTTCCCAGCAGCAGCAGTAGGCGGCGCCTGCTTTCCAAGAGGTTTATGTTTCAGTTGGTGTGCAGATTAAAGTCGACATCGACCGTGTAAGTTCAGTCTTTATGATGCCTTTGATTTTTTTTTTTGCACACCTCAGACGCTTGAGTCTTTTTCCTCCTTCTGTGTTGCTGCTGAAGACCTGTGCTGTCCTACTGGTTTTCTACACAGAAAAGCTGATTAGAAATCAATAACAGAATCAATATCAAATTGAACCAATAAGCAGAACTGATAACGACACTAGTGTCGATTAACCTCCAGGGGGTTAAAAATGAGAGTGGCAGCGCTCTCAATAAAGAAGATTGTATTGAGTTACAGCTCACCAGTTCAAGCACAAAGCGCCCGCTGAAGCCATGAAAACAACATCCAGGGAAGCAACACCGCTGAATGCAAGTGTGATGCAGTCTGGAACAAATGCAGAAGATCTACATCGATGAAAGTGCTCCCTCTCTCCAGCTGCTACCAGGTGGATGGTACCTGCTCCTGAGAATAATCAGACCATGTGAAAAAATGATCAGTCATATATAAAAAAAAATTTCAACAACATTATTATACTACATTATACTACATTATACACCTGAACGACCAAACTCCTCACTCTGTCTCTGAAACAGAGCCCAAACATCCTACAGAGGAGGTTCATTTCTGTGGCGCATACCCGTGATCTTATTCTTTTATCCACATCCAGCTTCATCCATGCTCAGCTCTGACTTTGCCAGGATAGACCAGCACAGCATCCGTACTGACTGCACGTGCAGCACCAGTCCGTCTGTCAATCTCCCACACCATTCTCCCTTCACTCGTGAACAAGACCCTGAGATTCTCAAACTCCTGCATCTGGGGCAGCAGCTCTTCCCCTACCCAAAGAGGGTACTCCACCCTTTTCAGTCTGAGAATCACGCCTTCAGACTGGGTGGTACTAATTCGAAATTCCTTGTGCTTCACACTCAGCTGTAAAATTGCTCCATTGCGAGCTGGATGTTATTGCTCGATGAAGAAAAAGGACCTCATCATTTGCAAAGGGCAAAGTCATGATCCCAAAGCCAACAAAGTGCACACCCTCCACCCCTAGGCTACTCTTAGGAATCCCTTCCAAATGATTATGAATAGAACTGTGTCAAAGAGCAGCCGTGAAACCCCCACCACAAGACTTTTTGCAGAAAATGCAAGCCAAGCTCTCACTATGGTTTCTACCTAATGGCCTATGACAGGCCCCACAATCCCAGAACACAATTAACAGGACATCCCGAGGGACCACACACCCTCGATCATCCTTCAGAGGACGCTCAATGTTGCACAGGAGGATATTCCTATGTTCCACAGCAAGGACGACAACTGCATCGTTCCTCCTGAATCAGAGGCTTGCCTAATTGATGGACTCTCCTCTCCAGTACTGGAAGAGTGTGGTCCCCCTGAAGCTAGAGCACACCTTTTGGTCCCCCCTTCTTAAACAGTCTTAAACAGATGCAACCAAAATGTAACTGAAACTTTAGAAAAGTGGAAACATCACAGTTTCTGAAAAAGAGAGAGAAAAAAAATGAAACCACAGCTGAAGTGACGGAGAGAGCGAGCAAAAAAGAAAGGAGCGGTGAGGTTCTCAGGGTCAGTTTCAGGTTCCCCCCCATCAGCTTCATCTCTCCTCACTTCCTTTTTGTATTTGCAGAACTCTTCCTCATTTTCATTCTGTCTCCAGCTTCACGCTGTTAGCTCTCTCCCTCTCTCTTGGTCATTGTCTCTCGGTTTTACTCACCCAGGGCTGCTCTCTCGCCCCCCTGCCTCTCTGACAGCTAATCCATGAGCCAGAAGCCATGGGGGAAGAGGCTTCGGCTTCAGCTGCATGGATTTCCAATCGGGCTGTCGACCCGGTGAAGGGTGGGGAGGGGAGGCACCACTGGAGCATGCTACGGAGTACAAAATGTACCGCTGTGTGTGTCTGTGTACGCATCCACACACCCATAGTGTGTTAGGACCTGCTAACAACACACACACACACACACCTCAGAGGTTTGTGTGTGACAGAGTTGTTAATTGTCAAGTCCCAGCGTGATATTTAATGTGATAAATGTGAGTATTAATGTTGGATTCACTGTCATTATTCTTTCAGCAATTAGTTGATGCCCTAAATGTAATTTAAACTAGACACCTATTGTTTACAGTCAGGGTGGGCCCGTAAAGCAAAGGCTGCTGCTAAAGTGCACAAATAAATCTTCAAAAGCAGTTTTGAAGACATGAATTGATTTATCTATAGATGTATACAAGATGGATATAGCTTCCAGGTCTGAAAAAGCTGGATTCTTTCCAGTAGTCAGCAGAGGGTGACTTCTCTGCTTGGAAAAGGAAGCATATGAGAAAACAGCCCCTTTGCTCACTGGGAAAAAGCTTCCCCTCGACCTTTTGGTCTCAGTCGTCACTTTCAGATCCCGTCAAATTCATTTTGAGTTGTTCAGTTTGTAAATGATTGTCCGAATGAGATACAACAGGGAAGCACGATATGCTCCACTGTGGGCCTCGTTGTGACTGACAAGCTGCTACCAGATGGTGACCTCTGGGGCTGAAAAATGAAGCCAGCACAGAAGTGCCAAAAAAAAAAAAAACAGCCGTTCACTCAGTGGTCACTTGAGTCTGACTCCAAAATCGAGTCATTCCCAAAGGTTAAAATGTGAGACTTCACACCACAAATAAACATGTTTGTCCATTATATGTTTATTTGTTTATTACATGTTTTCTCTGTGGATTTTATTAAGGAAGAGGAAGCTGGAGATGATAGCTGTTTGCCCATCTCTTCAAGTCGCTGAAATGACTTTCAGCCTCTGCAGTGCATTTTTAACTTGCCCAATAATATGTGGAGGGAGGTTATGTTTCACTCATCTGTCTGTCAGCAATGTGACTCATAAATATAAAAATATAAAATATTATTAAAAGCCAAAAAATTACATTTCTTGTCTTTGTGATCTCATAATTGATGATGGCATATGACAACACTGGGTGGCATCTATTGCAGCGTCGTATTGGCACATAGAAAATTTGGGAAATTATGGAATTATTTGACTAACCAAGAAGTTTTTGCTTCAGATTACAGAATTTTAATATCACAGGCATCTCTCTGAATGGCAAGGTTACCTTAATGGACTCAAATGTTGAAAAGTTCGGCAGTTTCAATTAATGTTTCGTCAAGGTGGAGCACAAAGGATGCAAGCAAATACGCACGTAGAGCTGATAAGTATTCTGCAAGAACTTTGTTAAACAACTGCTACTTTAGGCTGGTAAAAACGTTCTGAATGCAGGTCAGCGTGCAACGGGTACTTAAGCTGGTAAGTTAATCTTTGGTTTGGTCTCAGGCCGGGACAGTTCAGGAATGAGTGGACGACCCTTCATGCAGGTTTCTAAACACCAAGATTGTAAAGAGTGACGTCACATTTCATCTTTTACATGCAGTCTAAAAAGTGAGATTAATCTTGGAAAAAAAAAATCTTCCCGACTACATGTTGCGAAACTGTAGTTGAATACATTCACAACTGGAGGACAAAAAAATTCTGCTGTTGGCAGAAAATCTGTTTAAGAAATTAGCTGAGTATAGGGCAATTTTGTCAAACAGTGTAGATGCAAAAAAAAAAAAAAAAAGGAAAAGGAAATAATCAGTGCCAGTTCTGTTCTTGTTGATAAATGCACGGCAAAAAGAAAACACCCCACCAAATGCTGCTATCGAATTACAAAAGCAAACCAAAACAATCGCTTCCTAAATTATACATATTGCTTCCACAAACAGGTCATTCCTCATCATCAGTGCTAAATTGCTCTTCAGTCATCTCAGACTCCACAGCTGAACATCTGACAGTTTGAAAAATTCATGCAGTGATACTGAAACTGTTTACTGAATACAAGAAAACATCAGGAGGAAGACAAAAAAAAAAAAGGATGCTGCATGCTACATGCATGTGTGTCTATAGAGACTAAAACTGTATGTATGATAAAGGAAAGTTAAAATGAGGTTTGCCTATATGTAGGGTTGATAGTAACCGTAATAGTTTGTAATATTTGAAATTAATATTACAATCCTGCAACTTTGTGATGTTCTGCTGTAAAAACCAACTTTAACATGTAAAATCCGACTGCATTGCTTCAGTGAATTTACCGTCCTGTCAAAGTTTGACTTGAAAAGAGAGCACATGAATCATTTACTGTAGTTTCTCCTCAGCTCTGCAGTCTGTTAATACCTTACAGCTTTGTCTTTTTGGAATATACATGTGCTTTTGGGGATATATTTCAGTCTGTCTGAACAATGCTGTGCAGCTCTGCATGCTTTTGTAGCTACTATTCAGATACATAATAACTGTCTACAATACTGTGCATTTCTTGACATTTTGGTGGGAAAATGGTGAAGAGATTTACTGACACATTTCAATCAATTCAATTCAATTTATATAGCGCCAAGTCACAACAGCCACCTCAAGGCCCTTTATATTGTAAGGTAAAGACCCTAAAATAATATGGAGAAAACCCCAACAATCAGACGATCCCTGTGAGCAAGCACTTGGCAACAGTGAGAAGGAAAACTCCCTTTTAGGGGAAGCCAGCCCTGACTAGTTGGGGGTGAGGGGCGGGAGACAGGACAAAAGGCACACTGTGGAAGAGAGCCAGAGATTAATAATAACTAATGATTAAATGCAGAGTGGTGTATAAGCACACAGAGAGCGAAAATACGTGAATGAAAAGAAACACTCAGTGCATCGTGGGAACCTCCCCAGCAGCCTAGGCCTGTAGCAGCATAACTAAAGGAGGGCTCAATGTCATCTGATCCAGCCCTAACTATAAGCTTGATCAAAAAGGAAAGTTTTAATCCTAATCTTAAAAATAGAGAGGGTGTCTGTCTCCTGAATCCAAACTGGGAGCTGGTTCCACAGAAGAGGGGCCTGAAAGCTGAAGGCTCTGCCTCCCATTCTACTCTTAAGTATCCTAGGAACCACAAGTAAGCCAGCAGTCTGAGAGCAAAGTGCTCTACTGGGGTGATACGGTATTATAAGGTCTCTGAGATAAGATGGTGCCTGATCATTCAAGGCCCTTTATGTGAGAGGGAGGATTTTAAATTCATTTCTGGTTCTAACAGAGAGCCAATGAAGAGAAGCCAATATGGGAGAAATATGCTCTCTCTTTCTAGATCCTGTCAGTACTCTAGCTGCAGCATTTTGGATCAGCTGAAGGCTTTTCAGGGAGCTTTTAGGACAGCCTGATAATAATAATTTACAACAGTCCAGCCTAGAAGTAATAAATACATGAATTAGCTTTTCAGCATCAGTCTGAGACAAAATGTTTTTAATTTTAGAAATACTGCATAAATGCAAAAAAAGTGGTCCTACATATTTGTTTAATATGTGCATTGAAGGACATATTCAGGTCAAAAATGACTCAGAGAGTTCTCACAGTGTTACTGGAGGCCAAGGTAATGCCATCCAGAGTAAGTATCTGGTTTGACACCATGTTTCTACAAGAACTTTAGTTTTATCTGAATTTAGAGTCAGGAAATTGGAGGTCATCCAGGCCTTTATGTCTTTAAGACATTCCTGCAGTTTAACTAATTGATGTGTGTCATCTGGCTTCATGGATAGATAAAGCTGGGTATCATCTGCATAACAATGAAAATGCCTATGCCTTCTATTAATACCGCCTAAGGGAGTCATGTGTAATTTAAATACAACTGTTCCTACCACAGAACCCTGTTCAACTCAGTAATTAACCTTGGTGTGTGAAGAAGACCCAACACTGGTTCATCCCTTGAGTTAAGTATCTTTTTATGCTTGAATGATTCATAGCTCAGCGTTAAATGGCTTAACAAACAAAAAGGTCCTCCAACAGTCATCAGGTAGAAAGACTATACTGAAAATGAGTGAAAAAGCAGTCCTAATACAACTCTCAAAGACCTCCAGAAAGCCTGGAGAACTGTTGCCCACTTTATAAAGCTCCAAAAAATTCTGGCTCCTTGGAAGTGAAATATAATGACATGATATTAACTTATTAATTTGTCAGGATGGTGATTTAACAATGTCAGCTTAATAGGATTACTGTTAAATATCAAATTACAACGTATAAGAAAAATATCTTTTAAAAAATATCCTAGCAAAATCCTGAGATTTATTATAGGAAATGGTCAAAACAAATGGACTCCCAGAACATAGTAGAGCTGGAGACACATCTCATAAGCCCGGATATAGCATCATGTATATGTGTGCTACAGTAATAACAAACTAAGCTTTTCCTACGAAGGTAATGCCCAGAAATTCCATATAAATCATTTGCTTCGTCTGTTTGAAGTTGTTTAAATAACAGCGATGATTTGTTTCGGTTACATTTACCCAGACAGCTGCAGTCAATTAAAACTGATTAGTGTGTCGAGTGAAGAGAGCTGCTATTTCCTGCAGGCCTTTTATTTATTAATTGAGTCATAGGTTCACTGTTTCCTGCCTGCAGATAACAGCGACGAGCTGACATTTGGTGACAAGTATATCAGGTTTA
Source organism: Pterophyllum scalare (assembly GCA_024447675.2). Lineage (NCBI taxonomy): Eukaryota > Metazoa > Chordata > Actinopteri > Cichliformes > Cichlidae > Pterophyllum > Pterophyllum scalare. The sequence goes on along the minus strand of JAMQGT020012750.1, from coordinate 74,988 downwards.
ATTGGTAGTTTTCATTTTTCACTGGGTCTGTAAATGATAAACATCATGTTTACTGTGTTATTTTCATGATACTTCTATGATTACATGTAAACTGTAATGTTTTAGTTGGCTTCCACCAAGGGCCTGTACTACGAAGTCAGTGGTTAGTGGCAACTGAAACCAGATAAAGTAAAAGATGTCCTTATATCTGGCTTCACTTACCCGAACACCGGGAATTAGGCTCAATAAATCAACAGAGGGTCAGTGTAGCTGTTACAGCATTCACATGAAAGGGGTGGAGTTTGGCAGCATCTGATCAGTCACAAACTCGGATATTAGAAAAATTATGAAGAGCTTAAACACACAATAAAGGCTGAGAGCAGCACAGCTGCTGCAGCCAAAGCAGCGGAGTGTGAGTGCACGATTGGAAATTGGCTTTACAGTAGTTTAATATGTGTGTGTGTTTAAGATGTGTGTGTGTGCTTTAACTGCTTTGATCAGTAAGACTGGAAAAGAGCTGTATAAATGCAAACTCTGTATTGTGACATATTCCATTAAATGAATGCATTGTTCAGACAATTCAATGCATAAGACAATTTGGGCTTTATGTTTTCATCTGCAACCCTGGCGGTGTTAAACTGTCTGAGAGGATGTAAAGAACAAATATATAAAGCCAAAAATTAAACCAAAAACCAGACCGATAGGGTGCAAATCTTATATAATGTTCAGATAGTGCACGGCTTAGGTCCTTTGTTTTATTACTTTAAAATTGCTTCTCATCCAACAGGGAAATAAGCAAGGAATAAAGTTGCTTCTTATCCATCTTATGAACACAAGGCAGACTTTAAGGTACTCCTGAAAAACCTACGATCCTCTTACAACCTGTGCACCGAGGTCCAAGGGATCTTCCAGGAATGGCGACACTGTTTTCCAGAGAACTGATTGGTCGATAAGTTCCTGTGATGTACCTGGTGTAGAAATGGATGTCCTTCAAAATGTTGAAAACCCAGGGTTAAATCTGGCTAACCGCTTGATCCTGCTTCACTGTGCAGGCCTCTGCTGATTGTTTACATAAAATTAAAATGTGCTTCTGTATGAAAATAATCCCATTAACAGCTGTAACTGGGCATGACAGTTTTGTCAGGTTTTGCTGAATATAAACTGAACCCAAACCTGAATAGAAACAGTCTGTTAGCGTAGAGGATGATAAAGAGGGAAGACACAGTGCCATGTTAAAGGCAGTGACAGATGATTGTGATTCATCGTGGCACCGGGACTTAACGGGCGTGTTACCAGGCAGATGTGGCCGGATGTGGATCGGCTGCCCCTGTTAGGCCTGAGCAGGACTTGAGGTCATTCCTTCGCTGCGTGCAGGTTGCCCACATGACGTGTTGCTGTTTTAAAGTTGCTGAATGTAAGAAGATGCTGAGTCGGCTCCCGTTAGCGTTTTAGTGTGCTGCTCGGGCCTGATAGAGGTCGAAGCCTGTCTAATGTACGACATGTCAACACCTTCGTCATATTTTGTTAAGTGTGACGCGCTGGCTCACAGCTCCTTCACATAGCTGACGGTGCACCTCAGAATGTCTAAAAGTATAAAGTCAAAAAGGACAAAGAGCAGCCAATAAGATTGACTATAGGCTTTTTTCTTTTGTGTAACTTTTTACCTCCAAGAAAACATTCCAAGAAAATCATATTCTGCTTACTACACAGACCTTGAAGAAAGCCTTGAGTGTGTAACACTTCTGCCAACCTGGCTGTTTATACCGCTGAAGCTTCATATCCAGCGTAGTTTCATTACAAAGGGATGTGCAGGTTTGTACAACCTGTTGCTTTGGGTAGAAATCCACTGTGGAAAAAGCCTTCCAGGTTACAAATCAGTGGCTACATCAACGATGAGTGAACAAACCTGTATGTGCACATGTGGAGTCGCTGGAAATATTAATGAACATGTGACGAGCTGCACACTGTCAATACTAACGGTTCCTGCAAGCGTCCATCTAGATCAGTTAATTTTGTTATTTTGTATCCATACATTCATGTTTGTGGTAATACCCAAAAATAAAGCACATTTAGCCACTTCTCAACAACTATCTCTGGAAATGGTGTAATAGTGTAAACACAAGCCCATATACAGAATCTAGATTTCTGTAATGTCACCTTAATCAAATCTTGTTTGAAATCTGAGAGAAACCTACTTTACTTTTCAAGTAAATTTTGATCACATGGCAAACAAAATATTTGTTATAGCTGCTTAAATGAAACCCCAAATAACTGGTTAAAAAATGATTTCAGTGCAGTGCTGGTGATTTTCCTTTGGCTGTGACAAAAAACTCAGAGGTAATCAAACCCTGCTCTCGCACTCAGCAAAACAGCTTAAAAGAAAACTTTTGATGGCTGGCAGTTTTTGCTGCTAAGGGCTAAGCACACAGCAGGCGTTCTGGCATTTCCCCAGGATGCACTGAGACTTTTTTTTTTTTCCATTTCTGTCGCCCGCCTGCCTGGAGCAGGTCATCAGCTCAGCACCTGTTTTGTGATATTTTTTGTCACTCTCCATAGTGGAGAAGCACGTCTATTTAAAACCCTGTTTCAGTTATACCTTCTAATGTCGTTCAAAAACCAGCAAATCACATAAAAAGGTACATTTTTATTCATGTTCAAGCATTTCAGCCAGTGAGAAGGACATCAGATTAAATGATTCCTGCCAGCCTGGTAGGCTGGGAGGTTGTTTACGACCTTGTGAAAACATGCGCCTCTGTGCACACGAAACTTGCTGGTCATGATGAAGTATTGAGCAAAGCTTCAGCTGTAGAGCGACTTCACATGAAATCTGATTCTGGTCTCAAACTGGAGGTAAAAATCAGATCTCTCATTTGCTATGAACTGTTTTGACCAGCCACCTATCCCACATGGTGGCATGACCACTTAAAGTTTAGCCAAAAGGCACTTTTTCAAGTTTTCTCCAGTAAATTATGAGGAAACAAATGAAAGGTACACAGTATCAGTGATTGTTGTGATATAGCCGGTGATATTGTTGCTCAAAATTGTTACAGGAAAAAAATATGCCTTTTAGATTTTGACACTTGGAATGGGTGTGAAATTGATTTGGTTTCAGTATTTAACAGAACTTAAACTTCTTGTGAACCTAGGAAGGATCGTTCAGGATTTGAGACTTGATTCTGAGATCTTGTTTGTTTCATGGACAGAAGATCCAGAGGAGCTGGAGAGCAGAGAGTGGGCAGGCAGGTGTGCTAAAGGTAAGTACTGGGAGGCTCAGGCAAGACTGAGGGGTTTTAGGTAGTGTCCCTAAAAACCCTCCGGGGAACTTGACAGAGAGCTACAGTAGCAGGTTTCAAAGAGGACCTGATCTCCATCACGCTGCCAGTAACAATCTAGTGAAGAACAGCAGCACCATCCAGCCGTTAAATGGCACGAGCCCAACGAGATAACTCGTAGCAGGAGTGGGAAGGAAAGCCCGGGAAGGAGAACCTCCACCCACAGGTGGGTTGGCAAGGAATGCCAGCTCACAGCTCCTCCTCAGACTTGGAGAGAGAGGTTTTCAAAGCGAGAGAAAAAAGGAAACAAAACCCCAGACCTGCCAGGATTATAACAAAGTGTGCCTATGCACAGAGGCAGAAATATGCATATGCATTTTTTAGGCAAGCAACTGAAATAGCTTATTGTTGAAGCCCAATAAAAATATGATAAAAACTGCAAGAAGAAAAACAGTTTCCTCGCAAAATTCATATTTATGCTCTACAGCTCCCCAGGGCCCCATTCATTCTGTCTCACAAGTCTGAAACTGGAAGTCTGGAGAGTGGGGGTTCCCAATTATACTGGATGTTCTCTGGTAACACATAAATGTCAGGACCCAAAGTTTACCAGCAGATGACTGCATTTCAATGAAACTCACTTCACCTGTAGTTTTAACGATCTGTGTAAAACTTCATAATTAAAATGCTTTTCATTGAAGTGTATAAATAGTAATGAATTAAGCATCTCTGATCTCTGTGTACCCCAGTGTAATAAAATTATAGTAAAGGAAATACTGTCAGTGTTAATTTCTGTAATATTGTTGCTGTAATGATCACTGCTGCCTGTAGGGGACACCACCGGGACTTTAGACTGACGGTGTCGTCACTTCACCCAAACTCACAGCCTGGAGGAGACGAGTGTGCGTGAACTAGATCCAGTAAAGTGGTAAAATGAATGCTGTTCAGCCCGAAACACACACACACACACACACACACACACACACACTACTTCTCTCAGACTCTTGACAAACTTCCTCCTTGCTGCAGAGTGCAGATAGGCTTTCTTTCAGCGTCACTCTGCCATCAGCTCCCCAGGCTGCTGATAGGTCCTTTGGGAATCATCGATCGGGGGGGGAGCATCAGCACTCACACTCAGCAACATGCTCACCAAAGGTCAGTGAAAGGTTACAGAGTCAGCTGTCGACCCCGGATACTTTCAGGTTTTATTGACTTCAACCCTCTGCTCTCACCGTTTCCACCAGCTGGTTTACATTCACATCATAACTGTTTCTGTTGGAAAAGCAGCATCACAGTCACACACAGAGGAAACGGTCCCCTCCGATCTGTTATTGATCTTTTTCTTTTTCTTTTCTTTTGGCTCGGACTCTTTTGTGTTTTGTGGATGTATTATCTTAACCAAGTCAAATTGTCTGATTTTGAATTGTCATGTAATTGCAGGTGTTGTGATGTTTAACTGTTGACTCATCTGAATTTTTCATATTCAAAATAAAAATATTTGACATCAAAAATCCCCCCATCCCCCAATCTCTGCTGCTGCATCAGTGTACAAAAGGACAAACTAGAAAACAAAAACGTGTTTAGATTGGAGGACAAACTAATTCATATGCATGTGGTATAACACAGCAATGCTAAATCCCAGAGGCAAAACAAGGAATGTATATTTTTATTCTGGAGCAGAGCTTTGATACATTCACCCGCAGTAGCAGTGAACTCTGCTGGAGAATAGGAGACGGCTGTTTCAGCTCGAGGGGATGAAGTAGCAGCATCATCATCCGGATGACTTCAGACTCCTGAGACGAAAAAAAAAAGAAAAAGAAGGAAAAAAAAAAAGCAAACGGCTGCAGAGACTCCCGGGCAAAAATGTTGTTCGTAAACAAGCAAACAGCATAATCAGGCCAGCTCCCAGGGTCGGTACACAGCTAAAGCACTTAAGTGCTTGGAAAGTGTAAAATAATTATTCATGAGTGCTTCCCTGGAAGCAGGTGAGCAGGTGTATTTGGATGGATGCTCAGAAAAGCAGAATTCACATTCAACTGTTCCAGCAGAGGCAAAGGAGTCAAACGCTCTGACGCCTGGTGAAATATTCATTGTCCCACAAGAGGAGATGCAGCACAGTAGGTTTTAAAATGACACTAAAAACTCCATATCAGCCCAGATATATAACCTCCCCAACAGTTAATACATTGTGTTAACTACCATTAACTACCAGGACCTTTAAAGGTTAACTAGACACTTTTTTTTTTTAAATGAGACAACCTGTTTAACCTCATCACAGGCCTTAAATTTGTCCTAACCTGTGGGTCAGTCAATACAAACGTATGACATGCATCTACACTTTGTTTATGTTCTCTGGTTCTCTCCGTCTAATCGTCATATCATCAGTGAGTGTGTCCAAACTTTTAACTGGTACTGTACATTTGCAATATTTGTATGATGTAGTCATCATATTTTTAAGCTAGAACATTCTTTCAACTTTCTGAAATTTTAATTACATTTTTTATTTATAAAGCACCACTTCATAACAATGATTTAATATCTGCTCAGTGTGCTTGATATTGTAAAGACCCCATGATATTAGAGAGAGAATCCCAACAATCAGGCGATCCTCTATGAGCATGCACTTGGTGACAGCAGGAAGGAAGAACAGCCTTTTTGACAGGAAGAGACCTCGGACATAACCTGAGGGCAGCTATTTGATGCAATCAGTTAGGGTGGAGGGGGAAACTGTAGTGGATGGAGTTACTGGTGAGACCCATGACTACACACCAGGAAGAAGCAGCTCCAGGCCCAGCGATACCTGCAGGAAGGAACAGGTATACAGAGAGAGGACAAAGCACAAACTGCAAGAGAGAGAAAGACACAACATTAATGGCATGAGAGGAAAGTAGAGGCGGGGTGACCAGCGCAGTGTGAAAGCTCCCTGGCAGACTGAGCAAAAAGCACAGCAAGTATGGGATGGGTCAGGATCATATGAATTGATGCTAACTGTAAGCTTTGTCTAATCCTGAACCCAAACTGGGGGCTGGTTCCGGAGGAGAGGAGTCCGATAGTCGGAGGCTCTGCTTCACGTTCCACTGCTGGAAACTCCAGAAACCACAAACAAGCCTTCAGTCAGAGAGCAAAGTGCTCTTTCGGGATAATATGATACTTCTAAGTCTTTAATCCTTTATAGGGCACTCACTGAAATACTGAATGCTGAAATTTAAAATTTCAACCATAGTGTGTTATTGAAGGACGTAACGAGACAATTATTTTTGTGACGTTTTTCAAAATGTTTCCTTTTTACGTATAAAATAAAAGGCCAATGAAGATACCATATTTGGTTCCCTGCTCATAACAGAAAGGGTAGGTTAGAGGTGCATCAATGTGTGTCTGGATGTGACGATGGGAGTCACACCTGTGATCTCAGCACTCAGTACTTTATGCTCAGTCGGGTTTAAGTGACCTCCAGCTGATTGCAGTCTGTGGCATGTTACAGTAGGTGACTGCCAAGCGCTGCGCTTCTCCCACAGCATTGCAAGCACCCTGCACACACGCCAAGTCAAACGCCTCTTGTGAGATTTTTCTGTGACCAGATTTTGAAGCAAAACCAACGCGGCTTCTTGTAGGCAAACCTTCTCAAATATCATGTGTTGCATCTGAGGCAAAAATCAGCCACATGATTTTTTAATCAAACTTCAGTTTAGGTCATCAGTCTGAACCACTGGAGTTCCCAGAGGCCTGCGGTCACACTGGATTTGTGTGAAGTGCAAGTATCCTAGACTTCACAGTTAGTGCAAATGAGGAGTGGTCACAATACAACACAATGTAACAACCACAGTGTATCACAGCACAGGTTACATAGAGCAGTGGTACCCAGATGGTGCACCGTGAAGCAATCTAGGAGCCATTACAAGATCAGAAATGAATATACAGCTGAACAAAAAGTAATTAATGAACTGTTAATTTACTGCATCAGTGCTTTAAATGTCCTTTAAAAAAAAACTTCTGATGAGGGCAATTATAAGAGGCTTGACTGACACTAAAGAGGTCATTAATAACAGAAAGAACCCAAAACCAAAACCACCATTGTGACTGATCAAGAGAAAAGAGCACAGACTCTGCACCAGAAACAGCATGACTGTTTCCTGGACTGTGTTAAAGTGTCTGATGAGGTGATGGAGGCGCAGTAAATGGTGCTCAAAATAAACTGCAGGTGTCATGCTTCATGTTAGGTCCACATGCTGCAAATGATGTATCCAAAGCACCTTCATTTGACAAACAAAAGAAAAATGTCATGTCAGAAGCCATGGGAGCTATTTTGCACAGATATGAATGCAGGTGTGCCTTGAAATGTTGGCATGCCATCGTGTTTTTGGGGCAGACAAAGTTTGAAAACCACAAAAAACGAATGGAAACGTGCAAATGAGCGATCCAGCGGACATGTGCCAGTGCGCTCATAGAAATGAGGTAACAAACCTCCCTACACAGACGTTGATCCAATTAAATGATAGTTAACTGAAATGCAAAATTGTAACAACAATTCATACCCACTGGAGATCATCAGTGCAGAGTGTCCTGCAGCAGAATTGTTCCAGATGTATGACAGATGTATATGTATTTTTCCCCTTGTAATCATTGTGAAATGTCATAAATTTTGACCAAATAAAAGCACAGAGATACATAAAGAGACTTTAAACCTGCAAAAACTGATTATTAGACTGCTTGATGGCAACAGAAAACAAGTTGCCCATCAACTTAGCAATAACCTGTAACTGCTGGATGTGTAAATGAGCTACTGAGTGACATCATAATTCAGCTGGAGCCCCTCATGTTGTCTCTTTTGTTGTCTATGAACTCCTGAGGGAAATATTTGACTCTCTGGCTGCAAAATGCTTCAGAATATTTACCAGCTCATTTCGAACTGTGTGTATCTGCTGACGACACAGCAACAAAGAGCAGAGGAAAACTGAGGGCTTAAATACACACAAGGGGATTAGGGCAAGTGGACGACAGGTGAACCAAATGAACCTGATGACACAAGGGAAGTAAAACTAAACACAAAGCACAGGGAACACGAGATTGTCAAAACAAAACAGGAAAAGACTCAAGGGAACAGAGACGCAGACTTGACACAAGGAAACACAAGGAACTAGAAACAAACTAAAACCCCACAACAAAAGAAACCCCCAGAACAGACAAATTAAAGTCAAAACAAAAACACACAGGGTCCACAAACCCCGGACCATGACAGTCATGACAGATTTTGTGCTTCCCCGATGAGCACCAGTAAGGAATTCATAGATACAAATAAAAAAATGTTTTCCTGTTATCTGCAAACAATTTTACAACATCCATTCATCACACTTCTTTTCATTACATGTTTCATGTAATGAAAATAAATTGATTCTGATTCAGATTCTGATCCATCAATCCATCTATCCCTTCCGCTCATCCAGGGCCGGGTCACGGGGGCAGCAGCCTAAACAGAGAAGCCCAGACCTCCCTCTCCCCAGCCATCTCCACCAGCTCATCTGGTTGGACTCCAAGGCGTTCGCAGGCCTGTTGAGAGATCTGAACTCTCCAGCATGTCCTGGGTCTGCCCCAGGGCCTCCTCCCAGTAGGACATGCCTGGAACACCTCACCCAAGAGGCACCCAGGGACTTTTTTTTTTTTTTGTGCGTGTCGGCGGACCAATTCCCTGCTATCAAGACTGGCTATTGGGGTAATTTTACAACAATTTTATTGTTTTAGATGCATTAACATGCAAGCTATTTGTACTTGTGGACCTCACATCAAATTTGCATGTAGTCTAAGCTGATGTTTGAATTCTGCTTTGATATTTAATCTTCAGGCTACTTTCTCAGACCCTTAAACAGCACTGGGGTTGCAGCTGAAAGAATTAAAAACTAAAACTATCGTATGTACATCTAAATATTAATTTAATGGATTAGCGGTTATTTTTTCAGTCAGGCTTCCTCCAGTTAATAGTAATCATTTTCCTAGCGATCATTAACAGAATATGTAATATCTGGCATTGTTCTGTGGTAAACATATGATTAGGAAAAATATCTAGCAGAAATAATAAAGGTGTCCATTGGGAGATTCACTGCAATAATTTTTCCCAATTCCTCCTTAATATTAATCCCAAATATCTGTATCTTTGGAAAATCCCAAAAGATATGAGTGTGGTCTCCCACCATGTTGCAGTTCCTCCAGCAGTTATTGCTGTGTTGGTTCTTAGATGCAAAGGTTGTCAGAGGTGTCCTGAAAAACCTCATTTTGGTCTTCCAGTCAAATTCTTTTCAAAGTTGGCTTCCAATCCCCTCGTGGCATTTGAGGCATATGTCCTCCCAAGAATCATCATCCATTACTCTATTTAGTTCCAGTTTCCATTGATGTTTGATATGTTGTGTGTCATCAGAGATGTCCAGCATTAGTTTTTTATACAGAAGGGAAATATGTTTTTTTGTTACAGGGTGGTGTTCAGACAGAAATATGAACTGGTTTTATTTGTGGGAGGGTTCCTTTCTGATATATTTCCAATCTGTGTGTTTTGTAACATCTAATTTGTTGAAATCTATATAGATCGCTCTGGGGTCGGTCAAACTCATCTCTGAGTTGTATAAATGATTTAAATACCTGTCCATTGAGAAGTTGACTTATTATTGTCAAAGCCCTGTTCTGCCCATCTTGTATAAGCCCTATCAGATAGAGGTGGTAGGAACTCTATATTTCCTGTAATAGGCATAGCCCCTGACAGTGTTACACTACCTCTTAGTTTCTTTTGAATTACGTTCCATATCCTTTACCGTCCATGCCGCCACTGTACGCATCTGTGCTGCCCAGTAATAAAGTTTTAGGTTGGGCAGGCCAAGACCACCTTTCTCTTTTGTTGACAAAAGTATTTTCAAGCATATTCTTGGCCTCTGGTTCTGCCATATAAATTTTGAAATTAGTATTCTCTAATGATTTAAAAGTGCCTTGTGGTACTATAATAGGGAGAGATTGGAATAGAAATAAGACTCTTGGTAGAATATTCATTCTCACAGTTTCTATTCTTCCAAAGAATGACAAAGGTAGCATATCCCATCTATTTATATCTTTTTTTAATTTCTTTGATTAATTTTTCATAGTTAGCAGAGAATAATTGTTTGGACTTGGGTGTGAGAACCACTCCAAGATATCTAAAACCCTGTTTGAATTTTTTCAGTGAAACTATGTTATCTAGTTTAGAGGGCATTCCCCAGCTATCATCATGGCTTCAGATTTACTTGTGTTAACCTTGTATCCAGATAATGTACTGTATTCATTTAGGGTTTCTAAAAGAGCTGGAACAGAGGTAATTGGGTTTTCCAGAAATAGTAGTATGTCATCTGCAAAGAGTGCCAATTTGTGTTGAACATTTCCTCCATCCGGTATTCCCTGTATAAGTGGATTTGATTGTATTAGCTCAGCTAACGGTTCAATATAGAGTGCAAATAAGGAAGGGGACAAAGCATCACCCTGACGTGTGCCATGACTCAGAGGAAAAAATTCTGAGCAGTATCCATTCACTCTGACTCTGGATCTGGGATTTTTATACAGGGTTTTAGTCCACTCAATGAATGCATGATTGAATCCCATATGTCTGAGAGTATGTTCTAGGAAGACCCAGTCGACCCTGTTGAATGCCTTCTCAGCGTCTAAGCTGACAAGCATCGAGGGGGTATCTCTTTTAGCTGCGACTGATTGTAGGTTTAGGGCCTTCCTAACATTGTCGGTTCCCTGTCTGTTACTAATAAAGCCTGTCTGGTCTGGTTTTATTAACTTTGCAATGTATTTTTGTATCCTATTCATTATAATGGAGGTCAAAATTTTGAAATCTACGCAGAGGAGGCTGATTGGTCGGTATGAGGTACATAAAGTTGGATCTTTGTTTTCCTTATGTATCACACTTATTACCGCTTCTGACCAAGACCTAGGGGGAGCGCCTTCAGTTATGGCATAGTTGTATACTTTACATAGAACTGGGGTTAGCTCCTTCACAAAAAACTTGTAGTATTCCCCGGGAAGCCGTCTATGCCTGGGGATTTACTGTTTTTTAATTTGGATATATTCTCTTTGACTTCTTCTTCTGTGATAGGGCACGTAATCGTATCCACTTCATCTGTTGTTAATCTGTCCAGTTTAATTGATTTAAGGAGGGCTTCTGTTTTTTTCTATTTTGTGAGGTTGATTTTCCTCTGTATATAGATTTCGGTAATAAGTGGCAAAAGCTTCTGCAATGTCTTTTGACTGAGTCAGCATCTGATTTGTATTCTGGCATTTTATTTTATGTACTACTCTGTTGGATTGGGCCTTGCGTAGCTGGAAAGCTAATAATCGGCTTGCTTTGTTGCCAAATTCGTAGTAGTTTCTTTTTGCAAATCTCAGTGCCCCTTCTGCCTTGTAAGTCAACAGGTCATCCAATTTCTGCCTGAGCTCCTTTAATAACGTCAGAGTTTTCAGGTTTTTTTGTGTGCTGGTATTCTAACTCTAATCTTTTAATTTCCCTCTCATATTCATTCTGTTGAGCTAGTCTCTTTTTTTTTTATTTTGGAGGCGATAGCAATAATATTGCCCTTCATCACAGCCTTGGCCCCCTCCCACAGAGTAGAGGGGGAGACAGTGTCGTTATCATTAGATTTTGTGGGTATCTGTTCCTGATATCAAAAACATATCTAGCCTGGAGTAAGTCCCATGCACCTGTGACATAAAAGTGTATTCCTTTCTCCTAGGGTGTATGTGTCGCCATACCTCCACCAAGCCCAGGTTACTTATTGCTGTATGGAGGGATATTGTTTTTCTTGATATGGGCCCCACTGCTGCTGCATACACGTTAAGCATTGTGATTTTAGTACCTCCTATATGACCTATCACCATCACATATCTGCCCTCAACACCTTCAATTATTTTTTCATGACTAAAGTATATTTATTTATTTAGCAGGATGGCGACTCCCCTTTTCCTCCCTGATTTACATGATGAGCTATACACCTGATCTACCCATTCTCTTTTAAGTTTAGGTGTTCTTTTTGTGACAGGTGGGTCTCTTGAATCACAGCCACTGAGCATTTTAGTTTTTTAAGTTGGTTGAGTATTTTCTTCCTCTTAACTGGACTCACTTATCCCCTTTATATTGTAGCTAATAAAATTTAAAGTGTCCATGTGATGTTTTGAGGTTTGTATGTGTAATTTCCACTCCACCTTTAAAAAAACAAAAACAAAAAACAGACATGTGTGATGATAGTAGCCCGTAACTGATCTCTCTATAGAACAAAGCACATAACAGACTAACAACATGAAGTGAACTTCCACATATCCAACTGGGTTTTACTTTGTTATTTAGCTATTTTCTTTAATTCAAACCTGAACCTGTACCAGTCCCCGGTGTAGCTTGGGCGGCGGAGGGTGACAGCTCCTCCGTGGGATTCACACATAGTGTCGATGCTGCTGGCGTTCGGCTCGTAGAGCGATCGCTGCTGCTCGATGTGTGCGTAAAAGTCACGGCTGATTCAGATCTGCCTTTTGTGGAAAAAAGTATTAGTGTCTTCCTCACTGTTTTGTCTTGAACCTAAGATAACAGCATAAAACTTGGCGTCATTCGTTTCTTTGAAGAAAAGCTTTGATATCTGTGGTGGGTAGTGCGGGGAGGTCTTTTCCTTGTTCCCTCCCGGGGTGTCCACCTGTAGTGGGACAGCTCCTTCTCCATCTGCTCCCTCTCGTCTGCCTGGACCTGAATCCCAAGCTCCTGCAGCACCGGAATGGCATCTGCGAGTGTCGGGAAAATCTTCTCACTGTCCACGTTGTAGATCCGCAGTTGTGCTGGATAGATGCACTTGGCTCTGATGTTTCTCTCCTTTAATTGCTTTATTACCATCTGTACCTGTAAACGCTTCTTTTGTAGCTCTGGAGAGTAGTCATGGTCAAAGAATATCGGCGCTGTTTTATAGAGGACCTGTCTTTGAACCCAGGCTTGTCTTAAGGTGGCATCTTTCACTGAGTAATCCACAAACTTCACTATCAGTGATCTCGGGGCAGAGTTGGGATTTTTTGGCTTGGTTGTTAGAGACCGGTGCACCCTTTCTATCTGCAGGTTCATTTCAGGCATAGGTTGGAGGGATGATTGAATAAGCTCCTTCACAAACCGCTTCACGGCTTTTCCTTCACTGCCTTCAGATACTCGGTAAATTCTCAAGTTATTATGCCTTGACCTGTTTTGTAAATCCTCACACCTGGCCGTCAGATCCATCTCTCTGTGTAGCAAGTAGGGTATTGCTCTCTCACACCTCCTCTCGGCATCCTCTGTAGCGCTGATGCGGTCCTCTGCTTCCATAGTTCTTTTCTCTAGTTTCGCCATTTCACTTTTCAGTTCTTGACTTGTGGTTTCCAGTTTGGTCAGGGATGTTTTGGTCTCTGTGTGTCCCTCTATGTTTTCTTTTTGTAGTTTACCCAGTTCTGCTAGTATTTTAGACTCCGACTCTTGCATGTTAGCATTAGCCATGTCGCTCGAGGTCTGCACTAGTGTTAGTTGCTTCAAGTTTTCCGTTTTGTCCTTTGTGTTTTCATTTTTATTTGGGCCTCTGTTTCTCGATGATGTCGCCATGTTGGATATGCCGTCTTTTGCCGAGTTTTAGTATATATGTTAGGAGATTGATAGCTAAGTTGACGGATCTTTGTATTTAGGTTGCTGCCTCTGTCATGGCGTCACCGGAAGTCACTTGTCCACTATTTTGATGTGTGAGAATCATGGGGACAGTGTAGAAAACAGTCACACAGACCAGCCCTTGACCATCTGGGAACAATCCATCATGAAGGAAAAATAAGTATTTGGTGACTAGTTGTGAGTGGTTGGTAGATGTTGATGGCAGGCCTACACACAGGTCAGTGACCTCTATTTTTCCCTGGTGAAAGGAAAGATGTATATTTCAAACCTCCTTGTGATTGCTTTAGTTGCGAGCATATTGCTGTGGTTTTTGAACCATGTTGGCTACAGCGCTGAGGCACAGCTTTTACTCTGAAAGTGAACTTTCTGTTTTGTGTCGCACTTTCTCAAATTTTACTTCTGCTTGGCTAGTAGTTAGCAAGTGTTTGCAGACAGACATGAAGAACTACAGGCAACCATTAACAACCAAAGCAATAACTAGGAGGTTTTTACCAGAGCATCTGTGTAACTGATTTCGGCCAGCGAGAGCCAGATTTCTCCAGGACCCACCAGCAGCCAGGTGGGGAACACAGTTTTTCCCGGTGGTTCTATCATGTCCAAGATGGTGAACAAATCTCGAACAATGTGCACATGAAATCATATGAGAAACCTCAATATCTGTCTAACTAGCTGGATATCTACATACTGAGCTACTTGCACAGCTATATGAACAAACCAAAAATGGTGCAATTACTAAAATCCTAGAAAGCAGATCTTTTCTTAAGTTCTGCTTTCATTTTTATGTAGATTGATTACCAGTGAAATTATTACAGTCTAATGTTTTATAATGACACAAGGCTCCCACTGCTGTAGGTACTGCAGCAGTACCTACTCAGCAAGGTTTGTGGATCCAAAGTAACCCGGACAGTGTCTCTGAAACAGGTTGCTGTAGTTCATGTTCATGTTGTATCATGCAGTTGCACTGCTTCTGCCAACAACTGGAAATCATACTTTAAACCATCATGAAGGAGCTTCTTATCAGCTTCTTTAGTTGCTGCTTTCAGACGTGAAACACAAAAATCCTGCAACTGAAACAGTTTCAGCTTTTCATCTCGCAGAAATCAAGCGGCAGCATGTCTGCTCTGAGCAGCATGCTCGACTCTCGCGGAGGAACCGAGCCCATCTGTAGCATTCTGTTTGATGCTCCGCCCTTCAAGTCCTGCAGCCTGCATGGCTGATCAAAACCGTGGAGCCCACTAAACCCATCAGGTTGGCATACATCATATCTGTCTCTCTCTCTCTCTCAGCACTGACTTCACACAGCAAACCAGAAAGCACAAGAAGAAGAAAAGTGTATGATAATGACTGATTAAAGTTAATCTGGAGAACTTTTGTTACACTCACACAGTTTCTTGTGTTTGTTTTCTCTTTAATTGGCATGCGTTGGAGTCACAAAGCAAACAGAAACACGTTCAGAGGTGAGAGGATAGGCGAGCAGTTCTTGACCTCTTTTGTTATGTCTTTTCAAACATGAAAAATTGACTGGAATAACACACAAAAAACACATGGTATACATGAGCAGGCACACACAGAGGGAGAGAACCGCACATACAGACCACAGGCTGCACGGGGGTCCTAAGAGGCCGTGGCTGTGACCTTGGCTGCCCTTGTATGTGCCTGGCTCCAGCTGGGCATCCATTAGAGGGCTCCACAACAGACGCTGGCATCTGCTGAGAGCCAGGGGTCGAATGCTATCCCCACACACACACACACACACACACACACACACACACACAGTTAGAAAGTAGTGCATGCACATTAGATTCAGATGGCACGTGTATGTGAGGGCATTTCATAATGCAGCGCTCGTGCTGGGGGTAAACAAACACGGCATCAGCATTGATGGGGACGGGGGGGTGGGGAGCTAAGCTCAGTTTAAACTGTTTTATACATTTTGAACTGCTGCTCTGTCATTAAGTGATCAGTTGGCAGCTTTTCAAGTGTCACAGAATAACAGCTTCATCTCAGAAGGTGTAGCTATGTGTAATTTGACAAAACCTCACAACAAGGTTTCCTTCCACACGTGATGTTGACAAATCTGTGCAAAAACACATTTCAGGGTTTCTGTGAAGATAATGAGCCTTCAGCAGAGCAGGAGTCGCTTTGTGTTTTCCTGGAAAACTGGTGGAGGGATGGTAACAGAAAACCTCTGAATATGTGTTTGCACGGACTGTGGATTACGGCAGCTCTGGTATCACTGGAAGTGCTTTACTGGCAAACAGGAAGAACAATTACCTGTATCAAAGCACCTGAGGCAGGGCTCGGAAACCTTTACTATCAATAGACACGTTTTTTGAGAAATTACTGACATAAAAAATCATCTATAAGGAGCCGCAAAATGTATTAGTCTTATAAAAAAGATGCATATCAAAATTTTATCTTCAGGCTGTGAATATTTGCACAGTAACTTCATGGGGCGGGGGGGGGGTGTCATGGTGGGAGAAGGACTCAAAAGGCAGAGGGTAAGTTAACTCTTCAAGGCTTTATTCACTGTGCGAATTGGTTACAGAGGTTATCAATGACGAGGTGACGGGCAGGATTCTCCTCAGGATACTCCACCGTCCTGTGCCTCAGACTCCGGTGTCCCAGCCTCTAAGAAAGAAATAGGAGATAAGGATGAGTTGACGTTCTTGCTGGGAGTTCTTTACTTATAACGACTCACTTCTCACTGACTGGGGGTAAGGAACGATCCGGCATCGAGGGTAGGACCTCCTCCACTTAAATAGGCTGGGTGATGATTGAATTGCTAGCAGCTTCAGAACCAGTCGGGGTCACAGGCAACTGAGGAGGAGAAGGTCCGCCTCTAAAACACAAGGATTAGTCAGTGGGAAGGCCAGAGTACCAGACAGAGCAAGGGAGCAGGATCCGTGACAGCGGGGCAGATTTGTTGCTTTTAATATTTTCTTTCTGGTATCGTTGCAGCCTTCATAGCTTCGTGAATACAGGAGATGCCCACATAAATTTTTCAGGGCTGAAAAACACATTTAAGCTGCAGATTCTGGGTCAGAATGATTTTCTTTCCTTTACCACAGGTGGCTACAACCCTGACCTCTGCAAACACCTTCCTGATGTCTCCATGGGCTCAGTCTCTCATTTTCACACACAACAAAGTCAGTTTGTAACACTTTGAACATCTGGGCAACCACTTTCCATCGCAAGGCAGTTGCACAGGACAGTTGCTGGGAAGCAGCCTGTCTGCAAACAACTGTGGTCCAGTTTGTGGGACTGTAAATAATTGCTGTCTGATTTATAGTAGAATAGAATAGAATAGAATAGAATAGAATAGAATAGAATAGAATAGCCTTTTATTGTCATTGTACATGGTACAACAAAATTGTGCATGCTCCACTCCAGACAAAGTCTGGTTCTCTGGCGCTACATATCGGAAATTTAAAATAAATAAAGTGGAAAATACTAACTGTGCATTATTACACATAAAATACACATATATAAATGCCAGGTTGCCAAGCGTTACAGTCAATCTGATTACAACAGATTTGTGATTTTTTGATTTATCACTGATTGCACATAAGTGTCAAATTGACCCCCTTCAGTTGCAGACTGATAGCAGATTGATTCTGTCTTATTTTATTGCTGTTTTATTGACATCTTGATGCACAAAAGTTGCTTTGAAGATGGCAACTGTCTGCAAGGGGTTGCAGACCTGTTCCCATCTTGGAAGCAACCATTTCAAAGGCAACAAGATTGCAAGTTCTTTGCACATAGTTGCAGTAATTTTGGTCGTGCAGTGGCCTCCAACCACTGTTTTTCTTGGTGTGTAACATGTGTGTTGCTGTTTAACTGAAGTTGTATTTAAATCATTTGAACACATCATAAGGTCCAGATTATTACTTTTATGCCCTGAAAACTGTATATCATGATAATATTGAGACCCACCTCACTGCTGTAGGATTACACTTTCATACACCTGTGCTGACCTTTGCCCCCTGAGTGGGAAACCAGGCCTGTGTGTGTGGTAATATGAGAAAGAATCTGTGAGCATTATAATGGTTTTAATCAGTGAAGCAACAACAGCAACACGCTGCTGCCAGTGATTAGCGGGACTGCTCTGCACCCTCAGCTCTTGATTTAGCAGTGCCTGAGTAGCATTAACAACCTTGAATTATCTGCCACCCCGTTTGGATAAAAGCAGCGCCAAGGTGACTCGGAGCAACTATTGTCAGATGGTCCTCGCTTTTTCTTCAGCAAAGCGTGAAAGCGAAACGACCCACTGAATTCTCCGAGTCCCTCAGCACTAAATGGGAAAATATTACAACGCACACACTTCCACCTCCAAACGAAACGCTGCGAGGAGGAAGAGGAGGACGGAACAACTGAGGACTACTTAAAGGAAGCTGTATGTTAGAGCTTAAATATTAGGAATAAGAAAACATGCCTGCAGAAGTCCCTCAGGGCCATCAGTGCTGCTAATGAATGCTTGATGCTAATTTTCTTCTAAATGCCTATCATGTCACATGTATCAGGGGCTTTTCTTACATAAACTGCTTCAGGAACATTTCTCCACAGAAACAGGAGAAACCCATCAAAATAAAAGCAGCATTCAGGAAAGCCACTGATCCTCCAACACTTGCTTATCAGTTTGTGTGTTTGCAGGTCAGCCTTGTCTGTGCTTCTTAACATGCTCGGCGTTCCAAGTGAGCTTCCATGGGGTTTGTTTATATCCTCATTTGTTTGCCTGTTTGTTTGTGCGATTGCTGCGGTCTGCAGCTGAGCTAACAAGGCGCCATTTTGCCCGGGTGGCTGGTATGGTCCAATTAAAGCGTGTGATCAGCCAGAACGCTTTAATGATGGTTGTGGAGCTGGAGTTGACCGGCTCGCACAGAGAGGGATGGCGCGCTGCTGTGAGGGTGGTGTCTGCAGCATGCCAGTGTTGTGGCTCAGTGGCTGCACTGCAGACTGGAGACAGACTGAAATTAGCCTTGCTCTTTCTTTGTCAAGAGGAAGGGAAAGGCAGGCTAGCTGCCTCACAACTGCTGCTACACACTGAAGCTAAGGTCTTACTGTTTCATGGAGCCTGTATGTGCCCATTGTTCTTCGTGTGGCAAACAAGAGCATTACACCGCTGAGGTCAAAAACTTACTTATTAAAAATTTACCTACAACCACAGGTGGAGCTGCCCAGGTACACCCTAATGACCTTTTTCTTCTCCAGCTGAGGAAACACAGTATTCACGTAATTGCATAAGTCAGGTGAAATTCAGTCACTTTGAACTTTATTTACCTGTCCTACTGAAGATAACCAGTCTTTTTAATTCCTTCTGTTTGATAAGTATAATTAATCCTTTATGGTATTATTTTATTCTCTGTTAAAGTACATTGTTAATATAAACTTAGCGTTTCCTGTATATGATTCAAATAAGAAGCTCTATAGCATGCCATCTGACAGGTCCCCTTCACACCTTAGCGAGGCTTTTATTTTGAAACATTTGCAGGAATGTGCAGTATTCCTTGGACTATGGTATGTATTAATGCTTGTGTTATTGTAGAGTAAGTGAAGGAGAGAGAAAGACAGAGTTAGAGGTGGAGCAGAGCGATGTGAGGAAGATAAGGTAACTGAAGCTGGTCAAAAAGGTGGAGATGAAGATGAGACTGTGATCATGTGCGGAGTCAGAGGACTACTTATTACATTACTTTTCCATTACTCCTCATTATCTCATTATCATCTGCATTACGTCCTCTGTGTAACTGACCTGAAGCTCCAAAAGCTGCAGTTCCTCCGCCATCCAGCAGAGGCGCCATAGTGAGTCAATCCCCATAGACTCCCATGTTAAAACTTTCCAGCAGAAATAAACATGTTTACAGCCTGATACAGAAACTGCTTTGGCCTCTGGAGATAATTTCCCTGTTCAGGAAAGTTTGCATTATTAGGGGTATGGCCTCTTTGACTGACAGGTGGATGGTGACACAGGCAGCTGTAGATGTTAGCTGTCTACTAGGCTTCCCTTCAGCTAACTGGAGTCCCTGAACTGGACCTCTGGAGCGTGTTTGTGCTGTTGGAGCCTTTTGGAGCCTTTTTAATGCAACTATCTGACCAATAATATGACTGCTGTGCAGTCCCAGGCTAATGGGTGATGGTTGGAGGCTGTTAGTAGAGATGTGGAAGGCTCATTTTAAGTTGTTTTTTCAGTCTTTTCACACATTGCCAATAAAAATGCATAAAAAAGTTGCTTAAAATCAGAGGAGCAGTCCTGATAGTTGATGTTTCATCACTTGTGGAGTTGAGCTCTTTCTGACTCTGTTCTCTCTGTTGTTTGCAGCCCTGTTGGTGATCTGAAGTTATGAAAGCTGTACTGTGAGGTAAGCAATGAAATTTTAAACAATATCAATGTTGTATCTGCACCAGCTACAAAAAATAAGACCCAGGCTGGAAAATAACACTAGTCATCATTTAAGCACACTCGGTTGTTGAGCGGTGTGTTGTTTTGTTGGGAGAGGTCCTGCTGTAGTGCTCTCTTTGTGGTGCACTAGACAGGTACACCTTATTTAGGACAAAGTCAGAGGAGGAGCAGCACCCCCCTCCCTCCCTCTGACTCTCTGACCTTCTGAAAAGAGGTAGAGCCAGCAGAGGGAGGAGTGCAGCGAGGGAGAGGCCATTCTATCTACTCTCCCCACCCTCTGCCCACCAGCACCATCCAAGTGGGACAGTGAAGCTGAAGGTGAGGGCGGCTTGACCTCCTGCCTGTAAACATCAAACCTGCCACCACTCTCTATCCCTGGAGTAACAGATTTTCAAACGTGTAACAACATTAATGGAATAATCCACAGATTTTAAGCAAATTCAACACAGACATCCCATAACACACACGCATCCATCACAGCCGCCCCAGGCTCGAGCAGACACGGCTGGCCGATCGCACGGCGCCCGAGCCTCCCCGGCGTACTGTCATCACACATTAGCACAAATGTTAACAACTGACATCCCATAATGTAGATTCAGCAGCAGCAAGGAAGAGATTATCGAGTCTCATGTTGAAAGGAAAACTGAACATCCGGCTGCTACCTCCTGCTGTGAGGCTCACTTATTCTATTCTAGAGCAGCTTTGCATGATTCACAGTTCAAAACAATCCTTCTTTATCTCATACCATGCCTTGTGCACGTCTGTCCCTCACATAAGGTGAACCGTGAGTAGGCGGGGCTTCTTTGTGTCTGAGATGACCACATATGGATATCTCCTTTCTATGACGTCATACAGATTCCTGAGTAGGAAAAACTGTGTTTACAGTGCCTTGCGAAAGTATTCGGCCCCCTTGAACTTTTCAACCTTTTGCCACATTTCAGGCTTCAAACATAAAGATATAAAATTATAATTTTTTGTGAAGAATCAACAACAAGTGGGACACAATCGTGAAGTGGAATGAAATTTATTGGATGTGTCAAACTTTTTTAACAAATAAAAAACTGAAAAGTGGGGCGTGCAATATTATTCGGCCCCTTTACTTTCAGTGCAGCAAACTGACTCCAGAAGTTCAGTGAGGATCTCTGAATGATCCAATGTTGTCCCAAATGACTGATGATGATAAATAGAATCCACCTGTGTGTAATCAAGTCTCCGTATAAATGCACCTGCTCTGTGATAGTCTCAGGGTTCTGTTCCAAGTGCAGAGAGCATCATGAAGACCAAGGAACACACCAGGCAGGTCCGAGATACTGTTGTGGAGAAGTTTAAAGCTGGATTTGGATACAAAAAGATTTCCCAAGCTTTAAACATCTCAAGGAGCACTGTGCAAGCAATCATATTGAAATGGAAGGAGTATCAGACCACTGCAAATCTACCAAGACCCGGCCGTCCCTCTAAACTTTCATCTCAAACAAGGAGAAGACTGATCAGAGATGCAGCCAAGAGGCCCATGATCACTCTGGATGAACTGCAGAGATCTACAGCTGAGGTGGGAGAGTCTGTCCATAGGACAACAATGAGTCGTACACTGCACAAATCTGGCCTTTATGGAAGAGTGGCAAGAAGAAAGCCATTTCTCAAAGATATCCATAAAAAGTCTTGTTTAAAGTTTGCCACAAGCCACCTGGGAGACACACCAAACATGTGGAAGAAGGTGCTCTGGTCAGATGAAACCAAAATCGAACTGTTTGGCCACAATTCAAAATGATATGTTTGGCGTAAAAGCAACACAGCTCATCACCCTGAACACACCATCCCCACTGTCAAACATGGTGGTGGCAGCATCATGGTTTGGGCCTGCTTTTCCTCAGCAGGGACAGGGAAGATGGTCAGAATTGATGGGAAGATGGATGGGGCCAAATACAGGACCATTCTGGAAGAAATCCTGTTGGAGTCTGCAAGAGACCTGAGACTGGGACAGAGATTTATCCTCCAACAAGACAATGATCCAAAACATAAAGCCAAATCTACAATGGAATGGTTCACAAATAAACGTATCCAGGTGTTGGAATGGCCAAGTCAAAGTCCAGACCTGAATCCAATCGAGAATCTGTGGAAAGAGCTGAAGACTGCTGTTCACAAACGCTCTCCATCCAACCTCACTGAGCTCGAGCTGTTTTGCAAGGAAGAATGGGCGAGAATTTCAGTCTCTGGATGTGCAAAACTGATAGAGACATACCCCAAGAGACTTGCAGCTGTAATTGCAGCAAACGGTGGCGCTACAAAGTATTAACGCAAGGGGGCCTGAATAATATTGCACGCCCCACTTTTCAGTTTTTTATTTGTTGAAAAAGTTTGACACATCAAATAAATTTCATTCCACTTCACGATTGTGTCCCACTTGTTGTTGATTCTTCACAAAAAATTAAAATTTTATATCTTTATGTTTGAAGCCTGAAATGTGGCAAAAGGTTGAAAAGTTTAAGGGGGCTGAATACTTTCACAAGGCACTGTAAATGGAATGTTTACAGCAGTTTTAGGAGTTGTAATTGTCCTGAGCATTACTCCTCTATATACAGTCGTCTACTCTCAGCTTGTTACATGCGCTAACCAGAAACATTTTTGTTGTTCAACGCTGGTTCCAGCAGACAGCTTTGAGGCACATTATCATCACCAGACAGAGACAAAAAACAGGGGAAATATATATTTTAAGATGAGAAATAGTCACTTAGACCATTTTATCTAAGGATTATTTCAATAATCTGTAAATATGACCAGCCCAAATCCAAATGATAGTCTCGTGGTTGGCCCGCCGACACTCAGTTCTCCTGAAGTAGACCTTTCCTGTCTACAAAACAGAAATCTAATCAAAACACTGCAACTGCTGCTTTAATGAAGACACATAGGCAGCACTGGACAAAAAAGTGTGATACAACACTGGGTGTTGATTTAAACAGATTGGCTTCCACAGGAAGTGACCTGTGAAATACTCGAGGATTGGCTGCACTGTGTTCTGGCGCCGATGGCACCCACTCAACACAATGCCTGTGATCTCACCAAACACACCATTCAGAAGCATCCTGGGCTAGTGGTGGGCGGAGCAATCCAAGTATTGATAGTCTCTGATACCAATATTGGTATCGGTATCAGATTGATACGTTGCTCCCATTTCATCAAAAAGTAGACGCATCTGTGCAATCACCGCTCATATGGTCACGTGACTCAGCGGCGCTCAGCAGACACGGTGAAGGTGAGCACTGATGTGGCCGCATAAACACTGCAAACAATAATGCATGTAGGAAGGCTACTGTGGTAACATGAGCAATTTACACAAACTCATGAAAAAGTGATCAGCAAAAGATGGGGGGTCCCTTCAGAGACCCAGACCCCCAACACAGAGGTCAGAGGTCACTTCACTTTTAGAGTCCTTCCAGAGAGGCAAAGAATATCCAGATAGCTCATTTAGTGGTGAAAGTGATGTTTCAGTCATGACTCCTGTTGGATCTTCAGCATTACTTCATGATCATTTTCAAAGTGTTTGTAACTGAAGCAAACTGATTACCTACAGACTACATTCAGGCATTCAAATAATATACTGAGTCCAGTGAAACATGTAAAATTGAGTTGCTTTATGGGAACTGAAAAACATATCTGGAACATGAAGTCTGAATATAATAACCCTTTGTGTTCACTGTCAAGTCATTTTATTTATACATCACATTTAAAACAACCGAAGTTGATCCAGAGTGCTTTTTAGGCAAATTTAAGTTCCAGCTCTCAAAAAAAAAAAAAAAAACTTGAGAAAATGTGAAAGGTATGTTTTGTTGTGCTAACTAATTAACAGTGGAATTTAGAGGTCATTTAGGTGTGCCTCCTCGCAGTGCCTTACCCAGGAGGCACCAAGGAGGCATCCTGGTCAGATGCCTGAACCACCTCAACTGACTCCTTTTGATGTGAAGGAGCAGCGGCCCTACTGAGCCCCTGCCGGATGGCTGCACTCCTCATCCTATCACTAAGGGAGATAGAGGAAGCTCATTGCTTGTATCTGCGATGTAGTTCTTCGGTCACTACACAACGCTCGTGACCACAGGTGAGAGTGGAGATGTAGATTGACCAGTAAATCGACAGCTTTTATAACAAACAAACAAGAAAAAATCAAAAATCCACCCATTGATTTTCTGACACTTATCCAGATTATGAGAGAAGCAGTCTTAGCAGAGATACCCAGACGAGGTGGTCTCCCAGGCCACCTCATTTTTTGCATTCCCAAACTGATAGGTGTTATTTCTCCATTGTGTCCTTGCTAGGTCTCAGTTGAACATACTCAAACCATCTCACCTACAGTAGCTGGTGACCAGGAAGCATCCTGGTCAGATGCTGAATCACCTTACTGGGCTCCTTTTGATGAGGCGGAGTAGCTGCTCTGCACTGAGCTCCTCACCCTGAGCCCGGATACCCTTCAGTGGAAACTCGTTTCTGCAGCTTGTGTGGTCGATATAGGTGAAGGTAGGAACGTAGATCAAGCAGTAAATCAACAGCTTCACTGTCACCCTCAGCTTCCTCCTCAGCATCATCGGTACAGTGTTTACATTACTGCAGATGTTGCATCAGACCATCTTTCAATCTCCCATTGCCCCGAAGTACTTGAAGCCCTGCACTTGGGGCAGCAAGTGC